>CM054944.1:19237662-19263292 GCA_029168755.2 Tillandsia fasciculata | reverse complement strand
GTCTCGTTTCGAGGACGAAACTCTTTTTAGTGGGGGAGGATGTGATGATCCGGACTCCCGCAGGAACTGACAAGTGAAGCTTGTACAGTGCAACGAAGCTTGTAGAATCGAAATTGGATATTTAAAATAGACTCTGCGCGAAAATCGGAGCAAATGGGATTTTCGGGAGCTTTCGGCAAAATTTCGGATGAGAATTTGGCGAAACGGACGGCGGATTCGGACTCAGCGCGCGAAAACGGTCGAAACGGTATATTCACTTTATTTTTTTCGGCACTTTTACTGTTCACCGGAACAGTAACCGGCCGGCCGGAATTACTGTTCCGGCCGGCGGCGGCGGCGAGCGGCGGCGGGCGGCGGCGCACGGCGGCGGGCAGCGGCACAGCGGCGGCGCAGCGGCGGAGCGCGGAGCGGGCAGGCGCGGGCAGGCGCGGGCAGCGCGGCAGGCGCGGGCAGCGCGGGCAGGGGGCTCGGTGCGCGGTCCATGGCCAGGCGTGCACCGGGTGCACCGAATTCTTCCCTTGCCACGTGGCAGCACCTGATTGGCTGGCCGGCTTCTAGAAGCGTCTGGATGGTTGACACGTGGCACGCATCTATAGGCCGACATTTTTCCGGAAGAACCCGGAGCGCGGACCGATCACGTGCACCACGTGGCCACGTGGCGAAATCCGGTTGGCCCTGCACAGGCTGTTTCCTGTTTGGGGACACGTGGCGCTTCCTGGTTGGCCAGTTTCGGTGTTTCGTGTTCGGATCCAGATCCCGTGTGGGAATATTCCCTTTTGGCCCATTATATAAGAGTTCCCCCCCCCCCCCTCTTTGCACCTTGGATTTCGAGCCCTTAGAGAGAGAAACAGAAAAGTGTTCAATATAAAGTTTTTCCTCTCTCTCTCCTCTCTCTCTCTCTCTACAATCTCAGAAATTTAGGAGTTACAGATAGTGAGATATCTGCGACGCGGCGCACTGCGACGATTTTCTTTTTAGGCCCATTTCCCGTCGCAGTTCCGTCGAAAATTCACTGCGGGCTAACCGGGTGGAATTTTTGGACGATTTTTGCGACAGCGCGACCGTAAGAGGTAGGGCTTCGATTTCCGTGTTGATCATTTTGCTCCGTTTCGTACTTTTGGCACAGTTTTTAGGTCCTCTTTGACCCCCCTTTTTACTGTGATGGTTTTTGGACAGCACCGACTTCTCCGATTTTTATCTTGACGTAGGAGCATCAGATCGAGGCGTTTAAGAGTCGATTTTGATCTACTCTTCGCGAGGAACGCAACCGTGATTTTTCTGGGATTTTAGGAGCTCATTTTAGAGGTGAAAAATTCCTCTTTTCCCGTGCTGTCTGAAAAACAGCAAATATTGTACTTTTTGGGATTTGTATTTATACCGGGAGCGTTGATTTGCAGGATTTGAGGACTGTGGACAACCAGGAGACTACCTGGGGTGTTGTTTGAGCTGCTCGAGGTGGGCGGTTGTTGCTTACCTCATTTTTGACAAGCTCACTGGGATTACTAGAAATCCCCTAAAATATGACAATTAATGAGAACAATTGGGACAAAGTAACATGATAATTGATGAGAACCATTGGGACTACTAACAGGACTACTAACAGGACTACTAACAGGACAACTAACAACAATTAATGAGAACCATTGGGACAAATTAATATGACAAATGACAAGGACCGCTGGGACAAACTCCCCTAAAATTTAATATAACCCCACAAATGATATGATGACTTATATTGGGACACTGTGATTGAGACAAAGGCTATGATCTCGCATGCAAATGACTTTTATTCAGTAAATCAATTGTTTTTAAACCTTTGACACTATTTTACAACTTTAAAAATAAAGACAGTTGCATGCATGCCCGGACATCAGGTAAGGCCACTATTCATTGCTACACTATCATATTGGGATTTGAACATGTTTTATTGTTGTCCTTTACATTCATATGTTGTTGCTCAAGTGTGAGCAGGGGTTTGGGATAGTATAGCCAAGGTTGGGCTAGATTGTGGACTTGTGGGGTATTGCGGTGACCGCGAACAGTAGGCGGTTGACCAGATGCTTATCCTTGCATCAGATTGGGGTTGAGTTTGGTTTATTGCATCAGTTGGGGATTGGGTTTCTATAGTGGATGGAGTTTCCCACTTTGATCATGGTTATGATCCAGTCCTGCTATATTGAGACATGTGCTACAGAGATACTTGTGATACTAATGGCAGAGATATTTTACTCGTGTGGGTCGCTCCCCTCGAGTGCCACTCCGGAGGTGTGCTTTCTCGGACCCAGCCGTGTGTGCCGGTCTGATACTTATGATGGGATGCGAGCCGTGTGAGCCGATCCCGCGGTTTCGAGCCGTGTGCGCAGATTCCGCTGAGCAGGCAGTACCAGTTGTTACTGGTGACTAGATTGGGTTTATTTGGTCAGATACTATTTTCCTGATGCATGCATACAGTTTTGACAGCATTAGTAGGGATAGTTTTCCCTGTTTTCAGCATCTTTTTGTATCTACACACTTCCCCTTTTTGCCTCTAGTAGTCCTAGTGGGTGCGTCAGAGTTGAGGGTTTTTACCCACTAGGGGAGGCTGATGTGGTTTATCTGGTAGTTCTCACCCCCATTATTGTTTTCTGTTTCTTTCTTCTCCTTTATTTTGCAGAGTCATCTGCGGGAGCTGCTAGGCCATCGGCAGCTGATCGAGGTAAGGGGATCGCGGAATAGATCTCCTGGGAGACTGAGAGCTGTAGATAGACGTTGTACCCCCACTCAGACTGTGAGATTCTTCTTTTATTTTGGGTCTGGCTTCCGCCAGCGGGTTGTATTATTTCTAGTGAGCTGGGAGCTTATTGTACATATTACGACTGTATTTGTAGTACCAGCCTGAGATACTATGTGGTTCTTCTATTTCAGCTCTGTATTATGCTCTTTTATTGTTAGATCATATCTGAGCAGTTTACCAGCGCTTCGTGTACACGGGAAGTTCCGTGTGCACGGCGGATCTGTAGACGAGCCCGGGTTCCGGGGCGTGACAGCTAGTGTGTAATACCTGATGCTCGCAAGGTGTTCAGTTAATTACACAACTGATTGGCCCTCCGAATTGCTTCAGAATGGTTTCCTATCACTATGCACAACCTATTTGCTAAATTATTGTGTTGCTTTACCACTTGCTGGCTTCAGATTTGCTTTGTTCCCTTTTCTCACTCATGGGCACACTACTGCTCACTTGGTGTTTGATGAAATGCCCAGTTGCTCTTCTCTCTTTGCAGCCCTCTATTGTCTTCTATTGCTTGCTAACCTGGGCTTTTCCTCCTTTATCTAGTTGTGTCATGCCCCGGGGTCGAAACTGTGACCCGGGCTCGCCAACAGATCCGCCACCTATACAGAACCCCGCATAGGCGAAGCGTCTAATCTGCAAAGAAAAACATACTACAGCTAAACAGATATCAAAGCTGTAAAATAAAAAGCTGTAAAACTCTATCAAATACTGTACAACTGGAAATAAAAATACAATATCCATCTCCCAAAAGATCAACATATAATATCCTCAGATACAAAACCCAGAACTCAACAGGAAGGGTAACCTGAAATAATACGTCAGTGTACAGGCCACAGTACAAGTCATATCCTCACTACAATAGTCTCTCAAAAGCAGAAATAAAACTAATATACTGACTGTACTACAAGTCTCCAATATGGGGGTACAGCTACTCTCCAAAGTCAGGTAGGGATCTAGCTCGCGACTCCCTCGCCCTAAACAGCAACAGCAGAATCAGCATCTCCCACAGATGACTCTGCAAAACAAAGGAGAGGAAAGAAAAAGGAGGGGGAGAATCCCCGACGGGTGGGAGAACTACATCAACACGTAGTTCTCAGTGGGTACCGCCACCAAGCCCGACGGTCTGCCCACTAAGTCTACTAGAGGCATAAGATAACAATGCAGTAAAAACTGAACCAGAAAAGCTGGAGATACTCTACAGCTACCATGCCTCTAACTAAATGTTCAATGGGTGGTACAGATAAAAATATATACAACTACTCGCACCCAAGGTGTTCAATCGACCCAATCGAACTGACTGCCTCATAGGATCCAGTCAAGCCTGCGCCCACCTACTGCCACACATCCACAAGAGGACGGGACTTACGTAGGGCGTTCGTGACTACAAAAACTGGCCCAGCCAGAGGGACTGCGTCGACAAGTCGCGATACGAAAGTAACAGGCCCACTCCGGACAGGGCACTCAAGAGGCGCGACCCCACTGAGGAAAAAGATATCCGTGCATCTCTGTCGAGCTCAAAGTGGCTCATGCAGGCTATAATCAAAATTCACTCTCACTCTCAGAACGGAAGGACTCAAGATCCTCTAACATCTCGCACGTCGGTCGGAGTACTCTCGACGATTCAGCTAACCAACTCTCATGAATCTTGAGACACTAACGAACTCAACCAACTCGTGGCACAAAACACACTGGCTGGAGGTACTCCACAGCCGGGACTACCGTCGACTCAACGGCTCTCAAAACGAAACATCCAACTCGCCACGCTGAACACACAGGCTGGAGATACTCCACAGCCGGGATCGACACACAACTCAGGGCTAACAAAACTGGTCGGGACGACACTCAACGACCGGGACCACCGTCAACCCAAACGGTTCCCAACAACACTGACCGAAAAATACTCGATGGCCCGGGGACCACCGTCTACCCAAACGGCTCCAAACAACACTAGCACAGGTCTAAACTCAGCTACCAGACTCCACTCAGCCCCCGGCACGAGTGCAACAATGTCCCACAGAAACCTGACCACTCGGCCCACTACTCGGGCGAGAAAAATTTATGTCCAGGAAAAGATGCAAAGTGTGGGATGTCTAAGGCATAAAAGAACCTAGCCCAAGTGAAGATTCTCTACTAGTCTGGTTAAACATACAATATATGATGGGGTGCTAGGTCAAGTTCCAACAATAGCATGTAATTAAACAAAGCATAAATAGAAAATCCTCATCTCTCATAAGCATGCTTCCTGTCTCCTCTAGCATGAAATAAACATATCCATCTAGCATGCTATCAATCAAAAAGGGGTAACATTCCCAAGGTAAGCTTCTACTAGTCATCATCATGACATCCCCTATCGCAATTCTCATAAACATAATATGGATATTATTCATTCGATTCTCAAATAAATACCGATACTAAGCTTACCACTCCATCACATACATGGGTACACTAGCATGCGATTATTCTATCAGATAGAATTAGAGAATCATCCACCGGTTCTGGAGACGAAGCAACCCACCTGAATCGCTTTCCGCAGGCAAAGCCGAAATTGGTGAAGTGCGTAGCCACTTGCTAACAAAATTCGCCGGAACCTCACCCTCGGCACACAGTCGTACAAGTCTCTGCTCAAACCAACATCACAGCCAATAATCAATCAACACCAAAAATAGCCTTCGCTGTTTTTACCAACCAGCGCAGAAAAAGGGGATTTTCACCTGCGTGCGGTCCTCCGAAAAATCAAAAAAAATCACCGTTGTGATCCTCGCAACGAGTAGATACAAATCGAGTACTTATACACCTTATTCCGACACCTTTAGGCCAAGAAACAATTAGAACATCGCCGAAAGCCAAAACCTTCACGAACACAAGCATGCAGAAAATCAGTCCCAAAGAAGCTTAATTATCACCTTCGAGGAGTCCTCCAAAAATTTTGATAAAAATACGGGTACGTTCCTCTTGAAGCGTAGATGTCGATCGAGTCCTCATACTTCTCGTTCCTATGCCCGTAAACCAAGAAATCCCAATAATACTCCACCGCTGTCCAAAACCTCACAGCGGCACAAGGGGTCAAAAGATACCTCGGGAATCGTGCCAAAAATCCAAAATGAGGCGAAGCGATCAACACAGAAATCGAAGGTGTACCTCTCTTGAATGCGCTGCTGCAAAAATCAGCTCAAGAGTCCATTGGGATAGCTCAGGGGGTCTCGCGCACTGAAATGTGATGGTAGAAGCCAAAATCGAAGAAGCGTCGCAGTGCACCGTGTCGCAGAAAACACCGATGCGGCGGCCTCCAAAAAATCCGGGAATCCATCAAAGGGTAGAGGAGAAGGAGAGGAAGAACTTCTCTTAAGGGTGCAATAGCAAGGAAACTCAGAAAAAAGCTCGAAAGAACGGCCAAAGGGGGCTATTATATAGCCAAAACAAAACAAATCAAAAAATACCACCTGGGTCCCCACATTCGGGCGCCCGAAATAGATTCGGGTGCAAACAGTGCCCCGATCTAAGCCGTCCATCCAGCGCCCGGATCCACCAGGATGCACCACGTGGCCCCCGCACAGCAAATAGCTAGCGGCCAACCCGCTCGCGACACGTGGCCGAGCCCCACGCTGCTCCACCTACGGCAACGCCTCGGTCGGCGCGCCCACGTGCACGCACGCCTCGCTACCGGCGCCCACGCCGCGCACGCAGCCCGAGGCACCTACCGCACCTAGTGCACCGTCCAACCAAAAGCTGCCACGTGTCCAACCGCACCAATAGGAAGACGCCACGTGGCACACCACCCACGCTGCACCGCGCACCGCTCCTGCTCGGCTCATCGCGTGGACCGAGCGCACATGGACCGGCCAACCAACGACTGCCACGTGGCCCCACCCCCGGTCCATGCACCCGGCTGCGCGACCTCGTGGACCGCGCCTGCTGCGCCAACCAATCGAAAGTCGCCACCCGTCCAACCTCGGTGTACGACTCGCCTCGTGGACCGCGCGATCCGCGCCTCTGCCCGAGCCGTTGCCGGCGGCTGCGCCGCCGCCTACCCCCGGAACAGTGCCCCAAGCCTCGAAATTCGTGTTTGGGCATCCGGGCTCTGAAAAATTCAAGTAAATAGTCCATTTCTATCGTTTTCGTGCGCTGAGTCCAAATCCGATGTCCGTTTTGCCCAATTCCACTTCTAAAATTTGCCTGAAGCATCCAAAAAAGTATTCTTATTCTAAATTTCGTGCTAAGTCTAATCCTGAGGTCCGATTCACGCGCAAATACCTCTAACACAAAGCAAAGGCCTCCAGAAGTTGCCAGACATACCACAAAAGCTCTGTGGAGATCCGGGTCATCACAAGTTGCCTGTGAGCTAGTTGTCATGTGGCCTTGTTGCCTTCGATTGTTACCTGTGAGTTGGTTGTGGTGTGCGTTGTTGCCTTTGGTTGTTGCCTCTGGACCCTGGGACCGTACCGATCTGATACCAAATTGTTGTATTCCGGACTCGTCGCAACCAGGCAGTGATGAAATCACTCTGAGTCGTGGATGGCGAAGAGGATAATGGTGAGTTTATGGGGAAATTGGGGAAGAGGGAAGGTTGGAGTAGATGGGAAGAAGAAGAAGAAGGATATAGAGAAGAGAGATAGAGTAGAGATAGTAGAGAGAAAATGGAGAAATAGAGGGATTGGGGAGATTAGAGAGATTGGGAGGAGATAGAGAGGAAGAAGAAGGATGATTGGGGAAGAAGGATTTAATTCATTTCATTCATACCCTCCAATTACAAGTTATATTGCTATATATACTATCTCACTTTGTACTAAAATGTAAAATAGAGAAAGTTGTAGAACTAAATGGAAAGTGGTAAAATGGCATTGGGCTAAGTGGGCCTCAATCTGCGAAGAGCTTGGGTTTGGTCCAACGGTGTGGGCTCTAGTGCATCTCCAACTGCTGATGATAGTGGAGCGGGTCTTCCATCCCGACCGCCCGATTCGCAAGGCTTGGTTCAAGTACTTCTTTTCCAAACCCATCCTTGTCTAGATCTTGTCGGTTTCTTAACTATGCTCGAAGGGACCTTCAGTCATTGTCGTTTTCTCCTCCATGTCGTTCCGACCCTGACCTCTGCTGCATCCTCGTGGATCTCCATGAGCTTCACTCAACTCAGACCTTGTTATTTTCTTTACTTCGCTATTTGCTATTTTACTACTGAGCTATACTACTACTTCTACTGCTACTTATAATCAGGTTGTTACAAAATATGTTTCATTGTTTATAGGCGAAATCGTAGAAAATGTATCGTAATTTATACGGAACATAATACTCGTAAGCATATAATATTTTCATCGTATACATATCGCAATCTTTTCGCAATTCTAAACATATCCTTATAACTTCTCCGCTAAAAACTTTAATAGTCACAAGTCATTATTTGAAAATTCAAATCAGTGATCCCAATAGCTAATTAATTATTATTTTTTATCATCATTTTTTTTTCGATCTAAATTAAAATTAATCTAAATCTAGTCCCGGAGATCTATATTTTCAGAAAGAGTCTCGTGCACCTTTGACTTGATACAGTCGGTTGAGTCCGTGCGATCATATCATCAGTGGCTCAAAAATAGCCTGCAAAGGGTTCATCCTTGACAGTCATTGTCCCCATTTTTTTTTTTTGGGTGTAAAAACATACCTGAAATTTAACAGACTGTCAATTATTAGGCCATCTCTATTTTATCCCTTTTCCTTTTAATTTTTTTTATTTTTAATTTTGAATAATGCTAGCTTATAAATCCCTCCAAACTTTTAATTACTACTAGTTAAGTACCCGCGATTCGCTGCGATAATTAAAAAATAATTATATATATTTTAAACATAATGTATTATATTTCAAAGTTAGACATAGTTAGATATATTACATTCAATTTAAATTTATTTTTAAAAAAAATATGTAATATTAAAAAAATTAGCTACATGTAGGACAACTGGTAATTCTTCATTTGTTCTCTCAGTAATTCTTCATTTCCTTTCTTTATTAGATGGGCCTGCTTTATCAAACCTACAATCAATGTAAATAATTTGATATCATAAATAAATTATAATTATCTATATAATAGTAAATGATTAAGTAGCAAAACTAATTTATATTAGATATCTTACATAAGTCGAAGTTTCTTTGGATGTTGTATTTCAGATAAGTTATCAATACCTTATCCTGAGCTACTCATAAAAATATTTGTCAAAGTTAAAAAAAGGACAAAAAACATATTTCTACAAATTTATTCAAAATACTTTTTAATATATAAAATGATAGTGAGAATATCTGGAAGAAATTTTCATATCTGGCGATATTTTTGTAAATAAATCTTTGTTGATTTGTTTGTTAGTAGTAAGGGACTACAGTTTTTCTTCACATTTGATGAACAAATTTTGTACCACTACAATGGTATAATGTAATTAAAGAATTCGTATTTATAAAAATCTAATAAACAGAGAAAGACAGTACTTCAAATTCTACTACAATAGTATAATGTAATTAAGAAATTCGTATTTATAGAAATCTAATAAACAGAGAAAAAGAGCAGCTATAATTTTGTCAAAATATTAGATATATATATTATTTATATATTATATATACACATCACTTTCAAATTTAATAACTATCATAGCTGATCTCCTAATATCACATCACCTTCTCTTTAGAGTAGCTATGATAGCAAATTTGGTAATATATAGTAAGCTAGGGACGAAGATTAGCTTTAGCTATGATAGCAAAGTTGGTAAAAAAGACAATAGGTATGATAGTAAATATTGGAGAATCTGACACATTCTTCTATGCAAAATATTTGGGGAGTAGTAAATATGAGATGAAATCACTTGGCAATATTATTTATATATTATATATATTATATATACACATCACTTTCAAATTTAATAATTATGATAGCAAATTTTCTAATATCACATCACCTTCTCTTTAGCCATATATTATATATATATATATATATATATATATATATATATATATATATATATATATATGGGAATTAGTGAACATCACATCAAGTAAGGATAAAGAATAGCTATGATAACAAATTTAGTAAAATTCTTTATCCTTACTTGATGTGATGTTCACTAATTCCCATATATATATATATATATATATATATATATGAGAGAGAGAGAGAGAGAGAGAGAGAGAGAGAGAGAGAGAGTGTGTGTGTGTATATATGTGAAAAATAGTGAACACCACATCAAGTAAGCTAGGGACAAAGATTAGCTACGATAGCAAAGTTGGTAAAAAACACAATAGTGGTTATGACAGAAAATCTTAAAAAATCTAATAAAATTGAGAAATCTGTGAAAAATATTTCGGGACTCAACAATTTCGAAATATTACATCAATCAAATCAAATATCTTTATTTCTAAATCTGCATTTATGAATCTTGGAAATAGGAAAAGAGAGACCAATGATAGCAAATCTTGGGTAAATCTAGGAGAAAATTAGGAAAAAATATAGAGTATTTATGATAGCAAATCTTGACAAAATCTGGTATATAATATCTTTATTTCTAAATTTGCATTTATGAATCTTGGAAATAGTAAAAGAGAGTACCAATGATAGCAAATTTTGGGTAAGAAGAAGAGCGTATTTATGATAGCAAATCTCGACAAAATCTCTAGGCATTCATCATTGAGAATAGCACATCAATCAAATCAAATCAACTATTTAAATACTACTTTTCTATAATAATCTTTTTATTCCTAAATCTGAAGTGATATATAATAATTTTTTTAGGACACACTCTTTAGGGACAGAAAAGAGAGTGATTAGGATAGGAAATCTGCAAGAATCTGACAAAATTGACAGAATCTGTACAAAATATTTTGGGAATCAATATTTTCGGAACATCACATCAATCAAATCAAATAAGATATTAAAATATTACCCTTACAAAATCTTATATATAATATCTTTATTTCTAAATCTTTATTTATAAAAATCTTAGAAACAAAAAAAGAGAGTAGCTATGATAGCAAATCTGTCATATAAGATATAAGATTCTATCTAATCTTTAAGATTTAGAAATAAGAGTAGCTATGATAGCAAATCAACTAATCTTCTATATCTGGACTCAACATTTTCGGAACAGATTTTGTTGATTTTATTTCGGAACAGATATGTCATATAAAAGTAGCTATGATAGCAAATTAACTAATCTTTTATATCTGGACTCAACATTTTTGGAACATCACATCAATCAAATCAAATCAGATATGAAAATATTACTCTAGTCTAATTATATATATATATATATATATATATATATATATATATATATATATATATATATATATATATATATATATATATATAATATAATTAGGCTAGAATACTATCGATAGCACCAAGCCATTGGTACTATCAAGTTTTTAGTCGTTGGATGAAAAAGTATGCGGTTGGGATTATAGTGGGCTCCTAGGGTTTACTAGGTGGTTGATTGAATAGTAAAAAGCTTAGGGGACCACTATAATCCCAACCGCATATCTTTTCATCCGACGGCTGAAAACTTGATAGTACCAATTGTTTGGTGCTATCGATAGTATTCTAGTTGGACTCTCTCTCTCTCTCTCTCTCTCTCTCTCTCTCTCTCTCTATATATATATATATATATATAATAATAATAATAATAATAATAATAATAATAATAATAATAATCCACTTTTGCTATATATTCTATATGAATAAATAAGAGCAATTCCAAATTTAGAAGGTCCAAGTATAAAATTCTAAGCAATTATTGTTGAATTTTCTAGTTTATTCTTTCATGACCAAAATCATATGAAAATAAAAAAGACTAATAATTCAAGAGGCACAATAAAAAAAATAGAAAAAAAAAAAGCTTTAATCTCTTCTCCAACTAAGAAACCAACAATCTCAAAGATTGTGATCAAAAAATTTGAACAAAAATGTGAAATCAATTGAGGAGAAGAGAAATGCAATTTCGCAAAAAATTTTATTTTTTCTTCACATATATTCGAAAAAAACTACGAAATACGTAATTTTGAATCAATAATAATAATAATAATAATAATAAATGTGTTTTTTTTAAAAGAATTTAATGCTTATATGAAATCAATTCAAAAGAAGAGAAACCCAATTCAAATCTCTCCATCAATTTCGCAAAAATAAATAGATATGAAAATATTACTCTTACAATATATATATATATATATATATATATAGAGAGAGAGAGAGAGAGAGAGAGAGAGAGAGAGAGAGAGAGAGAGAGAGAGAGTCCGACTAGAATACTATTGATAGCACCAAACAATTGGTGCTATCAAGTTTTCAGCCGTTGGATGAAAAGATATGCGGTTGGGATTATAGTGGTCCCCTAAGATTTTTACTATTCAACCAACCACCTAGTAAACCGTCGGGGCCCACTATAATTCCAACCGCATATTTTTTCATCCAACGGTTAAAAACTTGATAGCACCAATGACTTGGTGCTATCGATAGTATTCTAGCCTAATTATATATATATATATATAAAATCCACTTTTGCTATATATTCTATATGAATAAATAAGATCAATTCCAAATTTAGAACGTCCAAGTACAAAATTCTAATCAATCTTAATTTAGTGTATGATAGCAAATTTAGTAAATTTCTTTATTGTTGATTAAATAAGAAATTATCAAGCAAACAATAATTATATAGCAAAAGATAATATAGCATTAGGAGATGCAGAAGGTGGTTTTGTTGATGGCGCTTCTGGGGGAGGAGGTCATGCACCTGCAGAAGGAGATAACAAAATTACATTAAATTTTTACTCACACACACACACACACACACACACACACACACACAGAACACACACACACACACACACACACACACACACACACACAGAAACAGACTACATAAAAGATTCAATTTTACAGTCCTAGATAAATTTGTTGTTCAACGTGCCTGTGGAGTTCTTGCAGACGCTGAGGTCGGGCGGGGTGTAGCGGCATTTCTGGGGAAAGTGGAGCATGTCAGACTGGGTGACATTGAAGGTCCTGAGGAGCGCCTGGTCGCCGAAGAGCGTGCAGAGGCAGTGGGCGAAATGTGTTTTTTTATTTTTTTTAAAAATGAATGCTTATATGAAATCAATTCAAAAGAAGATAAATCTAATTCAAATCTCTCCATCAATTTCGCAAAAAAAATCTTTTCTTTTTTTTGGCTACAAACTGCAAAATATCCAACATAGAAATATCAAAGAAATCCCCTAATTTATCCTAAACCCAAAATTAGGAAAATTAAAGAAGAAAAGGGGGGAAAAGTTTGGGGGCGGGAGCTCGAAATCGATCGATCATCTTCTCGGGGTGGAGATGGACCTTGTCACGGAAGAGGAGGACGACCCCGGCCTCGTCGAGCGCGCGAGTCGCCGCCGCGGCCTCCGCGCGGGTGCGCACCACCCCTGCACCCTCACACGCGTCGAGGAGCTCTGCGTACCCGATCACCTGTACGTCGCCGCCGCCGCCGTACCCGATCACCTCTCCGTCACCGCCGCCGCCGCGGCGCTCCCGTATGTGCCGTTTCAGCGCCTCCACGTTCATCAGCCGCACCAGGCGCCGCGCCTCCACCAGGCTCAGCGCCTCCTCCCCCCCGCCTCCGCCGAGCTCTGGCGAGGGGGCGACGGAGGAGAGGCGGCGGAGGAAGGTCGGGTGCTCCACCGCCACGCAGGGGAGCGCTCGGGGGAGAAGCACCAAAGAGAGAGAGAAAGAGAAAGAGAGAGAGAGAGAGAGAGAGAGAGAAGCAGAAGGTAAGGAGTCGGGGAGCAGAAGAGAGAGAAATGGGGTCCGTTTCGGGGAGCGGGAGAGAGAGACCGGGGGGAGGAGTCACACGGAAGAAGGTTCGGCAATAGGATTAGAAAGAGAGAGAAAAAGGGGGCCAGTTCGGAGCTAGGCTCGGAGCGCAAAATGCGCAAGAGAATGCCACGTCAGCCAAACGCGTGAGAGAACGCCACGTATAGACGGAGGAACCGGCAAATAGAATTTGTATAGATCTTACATTAGATTGGAAGCTAAGGATGTGTTTGATTGCCCGTAAAATACGGTAAAAATTATTTTTCGGTTTAAAATTTTATTTTTAGTGTATTTATTTAGCCATAAATTTTTTTTAAAAAAAAATTATTTTTACTGATATGAAAAAAATAATATATTTTTATTTTTTATCGAAAATCGACGAAAAACAAAAACTCAAGTTTCGAAATACTTTTTTGAAATATAATTTTTTTTTTTTTCAACCAAACAAATATTTATGAAAAATTATTATTTTTTTTACAAACCAAATACTATAAAATATTTTTTCTACAAACCAAACATTTTATAACCAAACAAATATTTATAAAAAATTATTAATTTTTTTACAAACCAAATACTATAAAATATTTTTTCTACAAACCAAACATTTTATAAAATATTTTTTCTCACAAATATTTTTTTTTTTTTTTGATTTTGCGTGCGACCAAAACACCCTCTAAATAAAACTAACAAAACTTCAACTTTTTAAAAATACAAGTAAAATAGAGTATATTAACTATTCTAATCGGAGCCGATGAACAAATACTTTTTATGCAGAATATTTATCAATTCAAACAAAAATTGTCATATTAGTGGTAATTTATGTTTTGTAATATTAACATATTCGATACAACTGACTATCTCTAATAATAGTGGTAAAAAATTTAATAGTTGATATCAGAGATTTTAAGTTTGTAATTTAGTTGCTTTATAATTTTTAGCTAAATTTAGTTTTTTAAAAAATAAACGAAACAGATAGCATACCATCTTTCTTTCAATAAAAATAATAATAAAAAAAATATGCAAATTGTGACCAAACATGTGAGAGAATCAAAAAAAAAAAAAAAAAAAAAAAAAGAAGAAGAAGATATTATCCACTTTGCTTATTTTTTTTAAAAAATAAACTTGGCTGTATACCCCCACCAAATCTTTTTGCTACCTAGAATAAAAAATAAAATAAAGAGGGGAGGAAAAAACAAAGGTTTTGGCTCCTCATGCTATCTCTTTGAACCATCACCACACCCTTCAGTGTCATCACTTGGCATCTTAATCCATTCACTGCTCCTCCCTCTGCTCCTTCCACAAGTACAAGCTTGTTGTTCATATGATGGAGACATGGCCAAGATAAAAGAGAAGTGGAGGAATGAGAAGAACATGAAAGGTTATTGAAGGGATAATAAGTTTCCTTAAGCTGCAAAAATGGTGGGAGTTGATGAGGATGCTGCTGTAGCACCTCCTACCACTAATCCAAAGAATCAGCAGTTACTCTCCTCTGCTATGAAGAGAACCACTGAATGGTATCCCTCTCTATCTCTCTTACTCTTCTTCTCTTTTTTTTTTTTTTTTTTTTTTTTTCTCTGTGCAGTTCATTAAGGAATAGAACAATCACTATCATATTTCATTTACCTTTTATTGTGTTTTGGGTTGTTTTTTCCTTAGTAGTTCAATTGATATATTTTGCTTGTTTTGTTGTGAGAATATATTGGCTTAGAAGTGTATTCTCTGGAAAGAAGTTGTACTTGACATTTTTAAGTTTCATGAAAACACATGGTTTGCTTTTGTTACAGTGTTTTGCAGTACTTGCTTGCACACACAAAAAATTCACAATTTTTATTTGGTTTATATAGGATATTTTCACAAGACATTCCCAGTGACATCACTGTTCAGGTTGGAGATGCCACTTTCAACTTACACAAGGTGCTTTAACTATGTGAGATGTTAATTTAATCTCCAAATTATTATATTAGAGCACAACTCAAATGTTAACTTCAATCTCTTCTTGCAGTTTCCTTTGATTGCCAGATGTGGTAAACTAAGGAAATTGATCTCCCAATCTAACGACGCGCAAATCTCCTATATCGAAATCCCCGATGTGCCTGGCGGGCCCGAAGCTTTCGAACTGGCAGCAAGATACTGCTACGGATTGAACTTCGAAATCACGACAGAAAACATTGCGATGCTCCGTTGCGCAGCTGAATATCTCGAAATGAACGAAGACTACATGTTCGGAAACCTCATCAGTCGAACAGAAGCATTTTTGGAGGAAGTAGCACTGATGAGCCTCTCGAATGCCGTAATTGTGTTGCACAAATCTGAAGAGCTTCTTCCGATTTCTGAGAAAGTGAAACTAGTTAGTAGGTGTATAGACGCGATCGCGTATATAACCTGCAATGATACCCCCTTCAGCTTATCACTGAAGGGTGAGACTAGTCACGAGAGTGCCAGTAGTGCTTCTTTGGCGTCGCAGCCGAAGGCAATTGTGGAGTGGTGGGCTGAGGAGCTGATGGTGTTAAGGATCGACACGTTCCAAAGAGTTTTCGTGGCGATGAAGGCGAGGGGGTTTAAGGAGTATGCACTCGGACTGCTTATCATGCTATATGCGCAGAAGTCTCTGCGAGGCTTGGTGATTTGCCTAACCTTGTTTAGCCCCTCATTTTTAGTTCATCATTTTAATATCGACTAGTTTATAAGTGAAACCATTTTGAATCTCGTATCCATAATTGTTATTTGAATCTTTATTAAGTTATAGTAATGTTTCATATCTACGTAGCATGCATATTCCTCTGCATCTATTGACATTGGTAAACTCGATGCAGGACATATTCAGGAGGGGAAAGAAAAGGATCGAGCTTAAACAAGAGCACGAGAAAAGAGTAGTACTCGAAACCATCGTGAGCCTTTTGCCGACGGAGAGGAACGCGATGTCAGTTAGCTTTCTCTCGATGCTTCTGAGAGCTGCGATATATCTCGAAACAACTATAGCTTGCAGGCTTGATCTGGAGAAAAGGATGGCCTTGCAGCTGGGCCAAGCTGTTTTGGATGATCTGCTAATCCCTTCCTTCTCCAACAACGCCGACATGATTTTCGATGTGGATACAGTCCAGAGGATCCTGATGAACTACCTCGAGCTTGAGGCCGAGGGGAGCCGGTTGGGTTATACTACCGACGATGATTTCATTTCTCCGCCGCCTCCGAGAATTAGTGATGTAGAGCAGGTTGGAAGGCTCATGGAGATCTACTTAGCTGAAATAGCTTCTGACCCAAACTTGAGTCTTGCGAGGTTCATTGGCCTCGCTGAACTGATCCCGGAACAAGCAAGGGTTACTGAAGATGGCATGTACAGAGCGATTGACATATACTTGAAGGTGCATTGCATGTTCAACTCATAAATTTCTCGCAGTTCATCTCTTTTAATCTCGTTTTGCTCATATATATATATCTTGCATTTATATTTATAGGCCCATCCATCTTTAACCGACGCGGAAAGGAAAAGAGTTTGCACCTTGATGGACTGCCAGAGGCTCTCTAGAGAAGCTTGTGCTCATGCAGCTCAGAACGATAGGCTCCCCGTGCAGATAGTAGTCCAGGTGCTTTACTATGAACAGCAACGCCTTCGAGATGCAATGAGTGGAGGCTTCATGTACGGGGAATCGCCTGCTCTTTCCTTCAAAGAGACTACATTGGGGACTAGATATCTCAATCCACCGGATGAGCTGTCGCGCCTTCAACGAGAAAACGACGACCTCAAAATGGAAATACTGAGGATGAAAATGCAATTGAAAGATTTACGCAATCCTGCGGGAAATATACCGTCTGCGAAAAAGCCTCCGCTACCGAAGAAGTCGTTCATCAACTCCGTTTCTAAGAAGCTCGGGCTCCTCCCGTTTATGCGTTCAGATAGCGTTAAGCCTACAAAAACAAAGTCGAAGCCTCCAAAAGACCGAAGGCACTCGATCTCTTGATGTATCAGTAATTTGGTGAATGTTCTCTACCTCTTGAATTTATAGGTGTTTCATCTATAAACTAGTTGTATTTTTCATTGTGTTAAGGCTTGAGGTGTGGCTGGTATCCATTCTCTTTTCTCTAATTGGTGATGATGTCATGTTAATCTTTTGCGGATTGAAGAAAGATGATACTTCTGTGGAGTCATATAATTATCTTTTGTTGCTTCATGTACATAGTAGCATTGTCGTAAATTCGTTATATTTGATCCTGCTCAATAGCAATTGAGTTTAGAAGTTGACTTGTTCTTTTGTGCTGCTAATATTACTGACATGTCAGCTTACAGCAGAAAAGGTCGATTTCTTGAGCTATTTCGGATACGATAGCATTCACCGAATGTCGCTCTCGTACTGGCAAGGTATGTGAAGGCCCATGGTTTTGAAGCAATAGCTCTACTATTTCCTGGTTCTGTTTTGTTAATAAACAAGAAGTGAATAGCAGTAACTCAACTGTTAATATGATCTCACCTTTTAAATTTTCAATTAAGACTCTTTTGAGTGATACATATGTACCTAAACTAACAACAGCAACAAATACATTAATAGTTTGGAGCATATCATTATGCAGAAAGTGTCTATTGCGAAAACTCTAATGACATGATGCGAGCGAAGCTAAAAAATGAAATGATCAGAAGCATGTCACAGCTGCTGATATAATCTGACATTTTTATCTTTAATAAAATTCCTGAGTGATTACATGGGAACTAACTTTCAACATCAGACATGTTGATAAAAGGATAGGATACTAGCTTCAAGATCATAGGATTGACAAGTGATGTGAATTGAAAGAATTACTTAATGTTTTCTCGAATGCCGAATGATGATTAATTAATGATGAGTGGAGTATCCAGAGAAGTTTAATAAGCATGATTAATGATGGAGAATGATGGATCATTGGCATTCGATTAATTTCATAAGATTTTGTACAAGGATTATGTACATCTATCTCATTTTTTTAGCTTTGTATAAAGTTCTAATCAACCATTCATTATACTTAAAAGATTCGTGCATTACATGTGACTGTCTTTGGGTAGGGAGGCTCCCCATATAAATTTTTTTTCTCCTCTTATATTTCTTTACCATTTGATTGAACCAAAGACGACTTCGTTGTATCTAGTGATCGCAATTCTAAGCTTGAAATTGGAAATGTTTTACCTTGCTGTGACCAAAAATAGGAAGATACAAATAAACTACATATAAAAATAAGTTCATTATGCTATGCCATGTTCAAATTTAAACATTGGTAGAACCAAGGTGGCTGGTTTAGCCCATCCTGCTTCATGCGCTCATCGATATTAAATCCGCTCTTCCTCTCATTCTGAAGCCTCGGAGCTACATGAGATTGCTGAAACAGTCCCCATCTATTGTTATTTACTATCTGACCACCAGATTCGGTCGAAGATGAAGAAAAGCTCGGTCCAGAATCAGTAGTAAGTGATGTCTCTTTCCTTCTCTTCTGGTTTCCGCTGCTGCCAGTTGCGAGTGTCAGCTCTAGATCACTCTCTTCATATTCATTTTCTTTATATTCTTGTGCAGGGACTTCAAACGAAGGCTTCGTCCGATCCGAGTAGTGATAAGATGGTTGATTTGAATCCTTCATATCTCTCATTAGCTGCTTCTGAACGCGATAAAGACGGTGGAGTTCATGAACCTGAATCGAGCATTTGAAATGATAAGTTAACAAAAATTCTTCGAGAATTGGAAGTGATGGGCATTAATCGAACAACGGTAAGGCTTGCCATGTGCTCTTTACCTGTTGCCTGAATGTTTCTTCATGCTTCAGCATCGCGATCTTCATGCATTCCTTTTCGTACAGTTTTAAGTTCTCCTTCATTGCTTCTCAAATTATTTCAAATTTAGCAAAGTTATACTCTGAAATGGTTAGCTGAGTTGCAAATAATCACAGCATTGCCTGCTCCTGTCACTATCTGACTTTGTTCTCTTCCCTGCTCAAAAAAAATTTCTGAGTCATTATGTGAGTAGTTTACAGTGATTTTATTCACTGGCCTATTCAATTACATAACTCAAAGAGCTAAATATATATATAAAAAAAAAAAACAGAAGTGTAACCAAATGGCTACTTCAGCCATTTCTTTTGTTAACTATCGCGAATGTCGTCGCTCGCAATATAGTGATAGTAAATTTGTTAATGCAAAATCCTAAGTTATTGCACAAAGTTGATAAATACCCTCCTAAGCAAGAGAACTAGTACTGCTTTTCTCACTGTTATTAGGATGTTTGGTGAAAAACTTTGCTGTTTAAATAAGTTTCTTCTCTAAAATCTAGCTGGAAATATTTGTTATCTGAGACTAGATCAGATATAGAATGGAGGATTGGTTACAATATAATTTAGAATTGAGTATTCCAAAGTAATCTCTTTTATTAAGGGACACATAAGTAGTTCTCATATGTTGTTCACTAACAAAAAGTAACAGAGGAATAATCTTTTTAACTAAACATGAAAAAAAAAGAGAGGCAAAAGTAAACATTTATTGAACAAGATATGAGGTATTATTTTACATTGGGAGAGTGTAAATCTCCCAACAACTCACATATTAAACATATTTCATATAACTATGAACAGAATTCGGTTTTCGAAAAGAAAATATGAACTCTTAATAGCATTTGAAGATTAAAAAAAAAAAAAAATTAAAAAAAAAAAAAAGAAAACACTGTCATGTGACAATTCCTCCATTTTCTACAAAAATGAAACATATTTTTACCAAAAAACAAATTTCATCAAGTTCTCTTATTATGGCACAAACTTACAAGCTCAAGCATGAAAAAGAGCAGCAGCAAAAAATAGCTGTGCAAAGTAATGAAGGCCATCTAAACTCTTTTCAGAAAAGAATATTGAAAAGAGGTAATTAAAAAGCTTCATGCAGCTTGTTCACCATGCTAAGTTGCAAAGCAAGATGATAAAAAGCAAGAAAGAGAATTCTTAAAAATAACTCATGGAAAGGAAGAGAGACAGACAGAGAGAGAGAGAGAGAGAGAGAGAGAGAGAGAGAGAGAGAGATAATCACAAGATCATGATTCTCACCTGAGAAATTCTATGATCAACTTGGTTTTTCTTGTGAGAAGGTTTCTTTTTTTTTTTTTAAACTTCTCTCCTTGTTGTCTCAATCTCAGGATCTACTCAATCTAGCTATTATATGAAGCAGAGGGTGGGGTGTTTGTAAGATCTTATCTACACAGACTCTCACCAGAATAAATAGTGGGCTCTCAAGGATTGCCAACCAAATCTAAGTAAACCTGGCCAATGCAGGTCAAGTATATGAGGAGTGGAGTAGATGCTCCCAAACTGTTCCAGAAAAGGACAGAGATAATTAAACAAGAGGGTCCACTTATAATATAATTATTCAAAGAAAATAGTAGGTCAAAAATGTAACATAGGCCTATTAAAATAGACCTCTCCCTTTTTAAATGAGAAACCCTATAGCTATAGCCATCAATGTTCATAAATTATTGGATTCAATTGAGAAGAAGGTAAAAGTATATTGAACTTATCTGAGCTATAGGCCAATTTGTATCCACTACTCAACCTTTCAAAGTTTGATTCTGCTACCTAATTTTTAATTTATTTGATTTAAGTCGGGCACTGACACTTTGATTTCAAATTTTGAATAATTATTTATTTTTATAGGTTTAGTTATAGTACTTCGTACAATTCTCGCAACTATAAATTTATTGAAATAATAAACTAGCTTAAATTTTAAAGTCATAGTGCTATTGGCCGACTCAAATCAAATAAATTAAGAGATTGAATAGTAAAATCAAAATTTTGAAAGGCTGTACAGTAAATTCAAAATAATTCATAATTCAGATAAGTTCTATAGGTTTTTACCTAAGAAAAATAACTTTAATTATAATAGTTAAACATTGAGATGCATCCATCAAAGAAAATAAAGTTGAAGAATCTCCATCCATTTTTATAATAAAAAATATATATATATATATATATTTGAGAAAGAAAGGTAGCATGATACCCGCTTTGTTTATTTTGAAATAAACTTAGCTGGAAATATGAAGCAATTAGGCTTCGAATTCGAAATTTCAGATATCAACCAACAAATTTTTTGCCACTTGCTCTAGAAACAGTTGATTTATAATCAAAATATTATAAATCACTTTTCTCTATAAATTTTTTAAAAAAAACAATATATATATTATGAATCACTACTTTTAAAAAATCATTAAGTAGACAACTTAACATGAAATATGGTAGATCATACTCACATGTGCCTTTTAATTCTATGATCATACACCCAGTTGTCTCAGCACATAAATTATTGCTTATGTGTCTACTTGATCTCTTCATGTACTTAAATTAATTTGATGCAATCACATCCTATGGTACACATATAAGAGGAGGTGGGGAGCTGG
Source organism: Tillandsia fasciculata (assembly GCA_029168755.2). Lineage (NCBI taxonomy): Eukaryota > Viridiplantae > Streptophyta > Magnoliopsida > Poales > Bromeliaceae > Tillandsia > Tillandsia fasciculata. The sequence continues at coordinate 19,241,324 of CM054944.1, read as the reverse complement.
GCTGGGTCATGCAGATGAGACATAAGTTTTTGTTGGTCCCATCAATTAGTTTTCTGGGGGGTCTTCACTGTATATATTCTCTTGACTTTTTGGAGGGATTCTTCTAAATTTGGACAACTCACAAGAATCCAAAGGAGAGGGGACATGGCATGATTCATCCCAGAACATGTTTCTCATGCATGTCATCATCTCTATCATCCATTAGCTGGATTTGTCCTCATTGTTTGCTAGATTTGTCCTCCTTGTTTGCTAGTGTAGTTGGTGGGTCATCTTCTTACAATTGTTATATATGCTCCTCTACAAATGTTATATGAGTCCACAAGTTAATTCCAATTCACAAGGGTTATATTAATCCCTTAGTAATAACCTGTAAATTTTTGGCTTATTAAGCTTAAAGCTGCATTATTAAGCTTAAAGCTTAGTGGCAAAGGCTTGGTGGTTGATACCTGAGTTCGAAGCCTAGTTGTTTCACATTTCCAGCTAAGTTTATTTTAAAAATAAACGAATCTGATAGCATGCTACCTTTCTCTCTCTCTCTCTCAAAAAAAAAAAAAAAAAAAAAAAAAAATGGTAAGGCATTGTGTTGGAATTGAGGGAGATTTTGAGTGGAATCTATAAAGAAAAGTACTAGTTTTTGGTCAAACATGGGTGTTCCGTAAATTTTTGGTGGGATTATTATATATACTTGGAGCAGGAAGCCATATTAAGACCCAAAGTGGCCATGGCCCTCCCTCAACTTTTTAATATTGTTTAATAGTCCTAAGTACTAATTTAACTTTTTTTTTTTTTTTTTTTTTTTTTTTTTTTAAGACAGTCATGGCCCCCTCAGTATTTTAATATTTGCTTAATAATTTTTTGTGCCAATATAACTCTCTTTTCTTTTTTCTTTGTATGCATTTTAAATAAATAAAAATATACTAAAGGTCTCATATTTATAAGATATTTTGAAATACATCCCTTAACTCAAAATTTTTTATTTTATATTTTTTAAAATTTCTAACTATTTTACGTGAACTATTTTATTTAACAAAATAAAATATTATACTAAATTTAATAGCTCTTTTATCTAATAGTTATTAAATTTTATAATTTTATTTATTAAAAATACTAAGAATTTGATCGTTAATTGATCGCTAACCGAATTACTGTAATTAGATCTAGAAAAATATCTAATTATTTGAATATAATAATATAAATAAAATAATTAAAAATTAAATGTCTGTAAATTAAAAATTAATTTAAATATTTTTACATTAATTATTAAATTAATAATTTTTTAAAAAAATTGATTAGATAAAATTATATTTATGTGCTAAAATTTTTATTTGAATATATTTTGGCCCTCCTCGGGATTAAATTCGGACTTTGTCCGGAGGGTTAACAAATTGTGTATTTTTCAAATTCCAGTTGGATAAAGAAAAAAAAAAAAAGTAAAAATACACAAAATTTATCTGAACTATATATATTATTTTGAATTGATCATCTAATCCTTTAAAATTTTAATTTTACTATACAACCTATTAATTTGTTTGATTTGAGTTAGCAAACAACACTTAAATTTAAAATTTTAAGTTAATTTTTTATTTTAATAAATTTATAGTTGCAAGAATTATATGGAGTATACTAATTAAACGTCTGTAAAGACAAACAACGTATTTAAATTTTTGAAGTCAAAAAATCCGTTGATTAACTTAAATAAAACAAATTGAAAGATTGGTTAGTAAAATTAAATTTTTGAAAAGTTGAATAGTCGATTTAGAAAGATCCATAGTTATCTTGGTTATTTTGTAATCACGTTTTTACCCCCCCCCCCCCCCAAAAAAAAAAAAAAAAAAAAAAAAAAAAAAAAAAAAAAAAAAAACCTGTTTTTAAGTCCCAAAAGAAAGAAAGTGTAAATATTTTACCTAAGCCTTCATTTAAGTGTACATCTATAAATTTTATTAATCACTTCGAAATGACTAGTAAATAAAATTTTATTTTTAGATGAATAAGATGTGAATCTTACACCTAGCTATTTAGGACGTACCATTAGCTCAAAGAAAAATTCAAATATCTAGTCCACATTCTTCTGTGATAAGTTGTTTTGTTTTTTCAATATTTGAGTCTGCCTATCTACTTGGGTTTTTCAAATATTAACTTGGCTGCAGTAGTTTTTATGGTACCATGAATCATTAATTTGAAGTACTGTGTGAGGCAGGACGTATAGCGCAATGATAAACAAATTATGGAATGTTATTAATCTAGTTAGTCGAACTAAATGAGATCTCTACTCATTTATTTGAATAACTTCCAAATAAAAAATCATTTCGATTTGAATTTTTGGTTTGCCGACCGCTTCGCGGTGCGACGATAAATTTTTCGAATGTATGTGGTAGAAGCGGAGGGCTCGGATCGTTAGATCCAAGCTGGTACGATCATCTAAAAATTTTGTATTTTTTTTTGTTCCGACATAATAAAATCCTTCTTTTTCGTCCGTGATTTTTTTCCTACAAATTTTTTTTTTATATAAATTTGTGTGTTATCTTTCTGTCGTGCATTTTTTAATTTACTTTTATGTCGTGATCGCTAATTGATTTTGTTTAATTTGTGCACTCGTTGCTAACACAATTTCATAAAACTGAAGGGTTTTTAATATCATATTATCAAAAATATTAAGTATTATCAATAACTCGTCCGTGCGACGATAAATTTTTTGAATGTCTGTGGTGGAAGCCCCAAAATCGAGCGATTTGTACTATTATCTAAAAATTTTGTATTTTCTTTTGTTCCGACATAGTAAAATTTTTATTTTTCGCCCGTAATTTTTTTTTTTATAAAATTTTTTTTACGTAAATCTGTGTGTTATCTTTCTATCGTGCATTTTTAAATTTACTTTTATGTCGTGTTTGATTTGTGCGCTAGCTTGTTGTCAACACAATTTCATAAAACTGAAGGGAATTTCATAAAACTGAAGGGTTTATGATATCATATTACCAAAAATATTAAGTATCAATAACTCCTCCGTGTTGCAATCTCTCATTGGGCATCAACAGACAGTAGTCACCGCTTAACTTTTGCACCATGATTTATAGAGATATTACAGTATATATGCTCAGCTAGCTAGTAGACTTAAAGTACTTTAATTTTCTTTTAATAAAAAAAAAAAAAAAATCAAAAAAAAACTTGATCCCACTCATTATATTGTTATTTTGCATATATCTATATATACAGTACTGGTATATATATATATATATATATATATTATATATTGAGGGTATATAGGGTCCGGCTACTACAAACTCTTATGAGTAAAAAAAACACTTGTACCGCTTCAATTTTCATGATTTTGGATGAAGTATAATGTGCAGCTAGAATTATAATGGTATTTTTGTACTCATCAATTTTCATCGCTTGGATGAAGGAATGTGCAGTTAGAATTATAATAGTTTTCAAAATTTATAATATATATATGAGCGAGAATATTAGCAAACAAATTTTATTGTCATTTATTTATTTTTGATGATGGAGCTTTTAAATCGACGATTAGTAGCATTAAATATGATCTAAATTATTTAAATTATCTAAAAATTAAATTTTATATTTTTTTAATTTTTTTTTGTCCGTCAAGTGGATATAAAAAATGAATGGTTAAAAATAAATATTTTTTTAAAAAATGATAATAG
>CM054944.1:19225162-19232662 GCA_029168755.2 Tillandsia fasciculata | reverse complement strand
TAAAACTATTTTATAAGAACACTTTTTTACACGTAGAAAACTATTTTTCAAGCAAAAAAAATAATTTTAAATTTAATTTTACGAGAAATTAAAAATACAAACCGCAGAAAATTATGGAGCAGAATAATTTAGAAAAATATGGGTAATGTTAAAATGTTGATAGGAGCACTTTATTCCATATTTCAAACATGTTGACTCTCAATTATTGCATAGAGATTCTTTTCTTTTATGGAGTTTGAAAAAATTGAAGTATCAAAGCAGATCGCATTGAGATTGAAGCATCAAACAAGACTGCATTGAGCCGGCTCAATGCGTTCTGATTTGATACTTCAACAGAAGAAACTTTAAAATATCCTACTTTTTAAGCTATACACTACAGTAAAATTTGGTTATATAGACATATATTTGTGACATTTTTATATAAGTGTCCTATTTATATTTCTTCTATATTCAAAATTAGGTTATAGGAACACATATTTGGAACACATTACAAAAATGTGTCGCTATACACCCTAGCGACGGCACATATAGCAACACTTATAATAAGTGTCGTAATTTTTGTCAGCGACACTATTTTTAGATTTTAGAAACACTTAAAAGTGTCGCTATAATCTAATTTTATTGTAGTGATAAAAGATCGATAGTTATATATTATATTTAATTGCTTTTTTCATTTCTAAGTTTGTGACTTTTTAATAGACCAAAAAAATTAAAATAATATAAGCATGTTGTTTTTCTTGAAAATTTTAAACTACTACTAAGGAACGTTTTTTTTTGTTATATTCAATATAGGGGTAATTACTTATATATTTCTGAAAAGTTTCAAGTTTTTATTTACCTATTTAGAACGCTAATATGAAAAATATTATTTTAACATTTTAAATTCTTTCAAATATAATTTTAAAATTAGATTCTATTAGTAAACTGTTGTGAACAATTGTTATTTCTGTAAAATTACTTTTTTTTTTTTTATTTAAATATACTCTTCTACTATTGTCTATTTTTCTTATCTATGTAAAACAGGTTACTATGGCTAAATCAATAATTCAACATAGTTATATGTAATTCATCACAATATCACAACTTCATAATTATTTGTTAATAACTAACAAAAATTAGAATATTTTTATATTAGTATTCTAAGCAGGATAAATAAAAAAGTCTTGAACTTTCCAGACAAATGCAAAGCAACAGACCTTTGTAAGGAATAATTACCTATTAAGAAAATATGTTAGTAAGTCAGGAATAAAAAAAAAAATATTTTGATTTTAATTTTTTAACTCTTATAGAAATTTAATTTTGGTTTAATTCTAGAGAACTTAGCTGGTACTAACAGCAAAGTTATTTTTAAATAAAGAAAAAATATACAAGAGATATATTGAAAAAAAAACAAAAAAAATGTAAAAATGTATAAGATATTTCAAAATTTTTGAGAGATATATATATAAATAATTATCCCTTCAATATAAGAAGAAGATAATGCCAGCTCCTACAATCAATATTATAAGTTGAGTAGAAAATCCATCCCTAATTTACAGGTATGTAGCTAGCTACCTCTGTCACCATCATAATTTTGTTTTCCTTTCCTTAATTTTGATGGTGATACTACTACACTCATTTTCATTACTATTGCTTGCGACAAGGAACTTAGATATTTCCTCGATTTTTAGGAAAACCTATGCTTGATATAATCTCTTCACCTACTTTGAATGCTGTACATACACTAGCTGGATCTCTCATTAGATTCTCTTTTCGGGTCAACACAAAATTGGTTCCACACAAAGGTTACATGCATTTTGTCCACACTTTTAACCTATGTGTCCCACTTACACCTGATCCACACATGTGGGGGCACTTTATTTGTTCCTTCCAAAGCATATATATATATATATATATATATATATATAGATAGAGAGAGAGAGAGAGAGAGAGAGAGAGAGAGAGAGAGAGAGAGAGAGAGATGTGTTTTTATAAAGTCAACAAAAAAGAGAGAAAATAAAGTAAAAATCACAAATCTCAATACAAATTCAATAATAAAAAATTAATAAATATGAATGGGCTGTACTTTTAATAACATATAAACTCTACTATATATAATATATATATATATATATATTATATATATATATATATATATATATATATATATATATATTGGTTATTATGTTATCAATAGCACCAAGCATTGGTATTATCAAGTTTTTTACCGCTAGATTTATCCCTTTAAATATTTTCATTCTTTAGATCATACTATTTTTCCACCACCCACTAAACCCTAAGGATCAACTATTATCCTAACCACACATCATTTCATTTAAGGGCTAAAAAATTAATAACACAAATGACTTAGTGCTATTAATAGCATAGTAGCCTAATCCTCTCTCTCTCCTCTCTCTCTCTCTCTCCTCTCTCTCGTCTCTTCTCTCTCTCTCTATATCTATGATATATATATATATATATATAATATATATATAGCATCTCTACAACAAAAGTAGGCTTATAGCGGACACTTTTAAGTATTTTTAAAATCTAAAAACAGTGTCGCTGACAAAATACGACACTTATTGTAAGTGTTGCTAAATGTGCCGTCGCTAGGGTGTATAGAGAATATTTTTGTAATGTGTCTCAAAAAATGTCCCTATAACCTATTTTGAATAGAGGACTATAGAAGGGACACTTAACAAAAGTGTCACAAATAATGTACCCTATAACCTACTTTTGTGTTGTGTGTGTGTGTGTGTGTGTTGTATATAATATATATACTATATATATATATATTATATATGATAGAGAGAGAGAGAAGAGAGAGCGAGAAACAAGAATAGGGAGAGAGCGAAGATGATAGAGGAGTGCCATACCGAGGAGGGGAGAGTGTGAGTATAGAGGGTGGGGAGAGGTGGGGCGAGCGGAGAGGTTCGGTGATGCTTGCGAATTATCTATCGAACGGAGTGGATAAGATAGAGCAGGGGAGAGAAGCGAGAGAGGAGAGTGTGTGTGTGTTGTGTGGGTTGGTGCGAATACTATCACTAGTAAATCCTATTATTACTACGATTTCAAGTTTTTTCAATATTCTTTTCTTATCCATCAAGTGGACACAAAATGAATGGCTGAAAATGAATATCCTTCAAAAAGTGATGATTAGAGTCTTGTAATCATGGTCGAGAGTATATATCTTATTTTAAATAGTTTAAAAAAATTTCTAATAAAAATTCAATCAATTTAGATTTTTTTACACTGATAAACGGGCAAATGTCTTATATCTACCTTTAAAATTAGAAATTTTGCAACTCTTTGATCAACAGGTCAATGATGTCGAAAATACAGGCCGCCACCTCCTCCGGCGCAGCCGATGACTCCGGTACCCCAGGCCGGACTCGTCAAAGCGGTTGGGGACAGGAACGACAGGCAGGTCCCTCTGCAGGGACCGCCTCAACTACAGGCTGGCACATACGGGCCGCTACCTCCTCCGACGCAGCCGGCGACTCTGGTACCTCAAGACAGACTCATCGAAATAGCTGGGGGCAGGAATGACAGGCAGGTCCCTCCATAGGGACCACCTCAGAATCAGGCCGGCCAATACGGGTCGCCACCTCCACCGGCGGCACCAGCACCTCTAGTGGGGCTCGCCAGCATTCACGCCCATGTGGAGGATATCATCAGGAATACCTTTGGCACAGAGGCGAGGCCGGCAATTCGACCAGTGTTCAGGTCCCCGTATCCAGCCCATATCGATACGGACTATCTGTACCCAGCCAACTGGAAGATGCCGAAATTTAGCAAGTTCTCAGGCAAAGAGAACGAGAACACCATCGAGCACATTGCTCGATTTACGGCCCAGTGCCGAGAAGTAGCCGCCAGCCCATTCCTTAAAATAAGATTGCTCAATACGTCGTTGACAAAAACAGCATTCTCATGATACACCATGCTGCCTCACAACTCCGTTCGAGATTGGAACGAGCTCGAGGCGAAGTTCTATGAGCAATTCTATCGGGCCTTGCCCGAGTTGTCGGTCGCCAATATTGCATCATATCGGCAAAACGCCGGGGAAATGGTCGAGGAATATCTCAACCGTTTTAAGACGGCAAGGAACCGGTGCTTTGTGAGGATGCCCGAATCCGAGTTCGCAAAAATTACGTTCAACGGGCTCCACTATAAGACACGCGATCACTTCGAGGATCGGCAGTTTGCCAACCTCTTCGATCTGGGCATTCGAGTTGCTCAATACGAGTAATTCTGCAAAAATAACAATAACGACAACCGGTCGTACTGGGGCCGAGATAAAGATTGGAAAAAGGCAAGGGAAAACAACATCGCCTCGGTTGGAGAACATTCGGCACAGAAAGGGCCAAATGATGACGACCGAAATTCGGCTGACGAGGCCGAGGTTTATGCGGCCGTGTTAATTTCTTGTTTATACTATCTGAGTCGGCTACTCTAGGCCTGACTCAGTCTCTCTCTATCTTCATATTCCGATTCGGTTAATTTAACCGGACGGTCACGATAGTTTAAGTGAGAAGAACCAGGCCGAGCAGATCCCTCCTCGGCCCGATCGCTTAATTCATTAGCACGCGACGCATCACATTCCAGAGGGTCAACCACCCTCCAGGGCCGATCGACGAACGACATTTTCGGCCCCAACATATATAAAATAAGATTAATATCTTTGATCTAAAATTTTCGTATCATATAATTACATTTTGTGAGATTTTTATTTTTAGTCATTGATTTTGAGCCCTTTTCTATTACTAGGCAAATGATATCGAAAAATCACAAAATTTATTTTTTAAATACTTCAAATATTCTAGATCAAGTCTAACGGAGTCGCTATCGGTCCATCGTGGAAGTCCCACCATGCGCGAAACATAACCTTGAGAGCATAGAGGGCCCTCCGTGCTTTTAAAAAGCACACAAGTTCTACTATATATATATATATATATATATATATATATATATATTAATACTAGTATATATATATATATATCAATAATTGTGCTCATATATTTTTAAAAGTATTAAGTCATTGGTGCTTATAGATTTTTAGCCTTTTGATGAGAAGATGTGTGGTTAGAATGATTGTGAACTCAAGTTTGGATTTAGTGGGTGGTTGGTGGAATAGCATCATCTAAAAGATAAAATTAATCAAAAAAAATTAATCTAACGGTAGAAAATTTACAAACACCAATTGTTTGATACTATTACAAGTATAGTAGCCACCCACAAATACTATATTTTTAAAAATATCAAGCAACTGTAAATTCACTAGCGGTAGATCAATCCTTTTAACTAATTTTACTTTTTAGATTATGATATTGCACCAATCACCCTCCAAATCCAACGGCCTGCTATCTATATACACTGATTATCTCATAATATATCAAAAATTAGTATTGATTTTTTAGAATACACCAAACAAAAAGTTTACTTTGGTTTCAAGAAAAATTGCTCTCATTTAAATCTTTAATGTGTAACTATTAAATATCACATTTGTGGTTTGTTACAATCTTTGTTTTTTTTTTTTTTCTTCTTCTTTTTTTTTTGTGTTAAATATGTGCTGCATCAAGTTTTGGATGTCGTGAGGTGTTCGTCTATTTTGGCTTTGTTGTTATTCTTTTGCCGGAAAGAAAAGTCTTCTTTCCGACAGTGGTGGGAACGCTATTCGATAAATAAATGATAAAGTTCGTACTATCATTTTGTCGTATTGAAAAAAATATATGTATCAATTATTTTAGAGTAAGTGATAAAAAATTCAAGAATGCTAGATTTACATTCTTTTAGGACGGTACATTCTACATCCTATTTTATTCTGAGATGAATATTATTTTACTCGTCACATCGAGTGATAGTGAAATTCATTCTACCTCAAAATAGGGTGGGGTGTAAGATATACATCCCTAAAAGGGCGTATACTTATATATATCCTAAAATTTTTTGTGAATGATACCTGAGCATAACAATAAAATTATGTTATAGCGATATTTTTAAGCGTTTTAAAAATTTTAAAAAAGTGACGCTAATAAAAATACCGACACTTATTATTAGTGCTATTATATGTGTAGTTGCTAGGGTGTATAGCGATACATTATTATAATATATTTTAAAAATATGTCTTTATAATCTAATTTTGAATATAAATAAAATATAGATAGTACACTTGCACAAAATCTCTATAAACTAATTTTATTGTAATGGAAATTCTAAGTTCGAAGCCTAATTACTTTTCAATTACAGGTAAATTTATTTCAAAATAAATGAAATAAATAGTATACTATCTTTCTCTCACCAAAAAAAAAAAAAAAAAAAAAAAAAAAAAAAAAAAAAAAAAAAAAAAATCAAACTACTTTTAAGATTCTCTTATCTTCTTAAGCATAAAAGGGCATACATTTAAAGATCACAGTCCAAAGTAATGGGAAAAGAATGATTCATTTATTTTCGTAACAAATCATAGATTTTATAAAAAAAAATATAGATTCAATTAAGATATACTTTTTTTCGATCCCTGAAACACAAAAAAGCTTGGCCTAAACAAGAAAAAAACTAAACCAAAAAAAATATAAAGAGAGGCATCTTAAAGGGAGAAATATCTACATATATATATTGAGTGGTCCCCTGATCTTTAAAACGGATAACACTTTAGAAGCTTTTAATCTATCTTTTTACTTTAATCTAAAAATTCGTTTAGTATTTTTTGTTGTTAATAAAAAATTAACTTTGGAAAAAAAAAAATTATAATTTTGAGCAGATACGTGTCGAAAATTTATGAGCGAAACGTCGTTGGGACCTCCCAATTGTAGTTATTCTTTTGCTTTAAAACCCATGAGATGGCAAAAAAAATCAACGGTCATGATCTTTGTGTAAACGTACGTATCAATCGTGCATGGATTATTACAATTTTACAACCAAGGACCTACAAATTTTGGAATCTATAAAATTAAGTTTCCATGTCACAATTGGGGGTCCCTTTAATGTTCCTTGTATTATAATATTATATTGGCTTCTTGTGGATTGGACTAAAGAATCCAATAACAACTCTAATCACTTCATGGAACCTTTTTTTTTTTTTTTTTTTTTTTTTTCTGAAAAAAAAGCTATGGTGAGAAAAGTCATGGGAAATGGACTCTTCAGGTTCTTTTGCCCTCATTCAATGTCCTTTGCAATTTTTTTTTTATTTTTTTGATATTATTTGATGCGAAAATAAATTGTTTTTATTTATTTTTAGACTTAAATATAGAAGAAAAAAATTTGACTGATTTTTTAATTTTATTTTTTATTTTTTTTAAAAAATTTTAAGTTAATGCATTTTTTTTTTATAATTTGTATTGAAAATATCTTTAAAACTGATAGAAATATATTAAACATTTATATTTATTCTTATAAAATAAGTATAAAAAATTCATTTTGCTCTCTTTAAAAAATATTTCTGAACTTTTAATAGAGCAAAATATAATTTTTGAAAATCATAAAGAAAAAATGGAAATGTGAGTATTAAAAAGAGGATTTTTT
>CM054944.1:19024045-19219913 GCA_029168755.2 Tillandsia fasciculata | reverse complement strand
GTGTGTCCAAGCTTGTAAATTTTCTATAATTGATCTATTCCTATTCTACCAACTACGTACCCACTAAACCATAGGGAATCACAATTATCTTAACCGCACATCCCTTTATCCAAGGGCCAAAAATCTACAAACACCGATGACTTGATACTTTTAAAAATATAGTAGCTCAATTCTCTCTCTCTCTCTCTCTCTCTCTCTCTCTCTCTCTCTCTCTCTCTCTATATATATATATATATATATATATATATATATATATATATAGATATTATATATAAAGAGAGAGAGAGAGAGAGAGAGAGAGTAGCTACTATACCATCAATAATATCAAGTTTTTGGTGCTATCGAGTTTTTCGCCGTTAGATCTACCCTTTAAATCATACTATTTTACCAACCACCCAATAAATTCTCAGAAAACACTATCATCCCAACCGCACATTCCTTCGCCCAAGGGTTGAAAACCTAATAGCACCAATGACTTGGTACTATTAATAATATAGTAGCCTACTTCTATTAATAATATTGAAAACACGGAGGCTAGCTTTCATACGTGTGAGTTATTTTAAATGATAGGACATCTAATTCGGTGGTCAACTTTGTTAGATGTGATCTACCGTGTTAGAACTATTTAAAAACCAAATTCATAATTTTTTTTATTTCGTTTGCCTTGTGAATGAAAAGCTTCAAAATCAACGATTTAAAATAAAAATTTTATACAAAATAATAATAAAAAATTTAAATTTCAAAATCAGAAATATTAATCTTGTTTTTTATTGTAATTCGAAATTTTTATTAAAATTTCACCTAATTTGGTTTGTTTTACACCATTTAACTTACAAACATGCTACATCGACTATTAAAATAATTATTTTTTATATTCTTTGATCACTTGGTAAATAATGTCAAAAAATTATAAAAATTAATTAATTTCTAAATAGTTCTAATAGTGTAAATCATACCCAATGGAGTCTATTGTCAAATTGTATATTCCATCATCGAAAATAACTTAAACCTCTGAAACTTCTGTACTTTCTAAATTTTTAAAATTAATAATGATATTTTGGTCCTCTAAAAATAAATACGATATTTTTAAAATTTTGAAAAACATATTAAATATTATTTCTATAAAAAATTTATTTATACACACCAAAAAGAGTGTGTAGCTTATACCTCATCATCCTAGGATTTAGAAAATTTTTAAAATTTTAATATAAAAGGAAACTTGACAAAGAATGGGTGTAAAATGTATACTCTTTTAGAGTGTACAAATTATTATGCTCATTAAAAAATATATATATAAATATTTCATATAATATTTCATATACTTCAACATTTTTGCATATAGAATTCTATTTCCTCCTTTTTTTTTTTTTTTTTTTTTATCATTGTTATTTTTCTTTTTACTTTTTAAAACACTAACTTTTTACAATTTGATGTGTTTGAAGAAATACTTTGTTTTAAACTTATAATTGATCAATTTATAATGTATTATACTAAATAATAGAATAGGGCAAAAAATTTACGGATGAACGCTGTGAATCATCTGCCAAAAATTTACTAGGTTTAGAAAGAGAGAGAGAGAGAGAGAGAGAGAGAGAGAGAAGTCCAAACTTAATAGTTTGAGGGCCATGCTCATGAATTTTTTGTCCAATAAATTATAATTTATTTTAAAAAAATTTAGAAAAAAATATTTTTAAAATTTTTATTTTTTATTGTCAAGTGAAACTTTAGACGAAAAGATGCGAGCAATTCAGCAGGCACTATTATACTTTTTAATATAAAAAAATTTATTTTTAAAAAATAAACATGATACAAAATGAGACTTAAATTTTTAATTTTAACAATTAGACCTCCTAAACCTTATGAAAAAGAAAACCTACAGGTAAATTTATTCTCACCATCATTGTGAGTGCTAATATAAATATCTAAAAGCTATTGATATATTAATAAATATTTAAAATTAATATATTTATAATATATAAAAAATGTGTAAGTATTCATGAACTTCACCATTTCCGCAAATAGAATCCTAAAATTTTAATTTTGGCAATTAAACCTCCTAAATTTTATAAATTTATTTAATATTCCTGAATGATCAAGCAAAATTTTGCATATATTTTTATATTACTTTAAAATAGATTTTTTTTTTTTATTGTTTTAATAATTAAGTATCCATATAAAAACATAAAGGCTGCGTTCGGTTTCAGTATAAACTCTTATTCCCTTCCTTATATACAAATATTATTTTAAAAGTAAGTAACAACGATTCTTCAAATATTAATTTAAAAGTAAGTAACAACGATTCTTTTTTTTTTTTTCTGAAATAAACTGCTATAAGTCTGAAACTTTATTGTTCAACCTCTTTTCCTATAACAACCTTGCTCTCGCTCGAAATTAAACTTAATTAAAATAAATATAATTTTAATTACTATATTAACTATTTAATTAATCTTATATTTTAAATAATCTAATTATTTAATTATTAAATAATTAAATTATTAATTTATTTGTGGTTAGTTAAATTATTAGTTAATAATCCTTATTGTTAATTATTTTATTAATTATATTTTTTATAATAATTAATTATATAAAATATTATTATTTTAAAATTAAGTTACTTATATTCTCACATTTACAATCTAACTATCCAAATACATTTTTTTTTTTAATTTCTAGAACAATTCAATTTTCATCCAAATGCAAAATTAATTAAGTTGTATGTATAAAAGTAATAAATAATTCTTATTTATATCTAAACCAAACGATACCAAAGTGAATCTATCTTCAAATATACTCCTTCTTTTTGTAATTTTAAAATTTACTAAATACATATAATTATAATTGCAGTATTTTTAACATGTACATAAAAATATAATTAAAAGTAGGAGTACTCTCCTATACTTTCGAAAGTACGATACCTTCGTAGTTGTAAATTATTTTCAATGATAGGGCATTCGATTCGGCGATCATCTCCGTTAGTCATGATTTACGCTATTAAAATTATTTAAAAATAAAATTTTATAATTTTTCGACATCATTTATCAAGTTATCACAGGGTCTCAAAAATAATTATTTTATCGACTGATATGGTACGTTTGTAAATTTTACAATATCAAATAATTCAAATTACTTGAAAGTTTAATAAAAAATTCTACATAACATCGAAAGTGAGATCAAAACTTTCGATTTAAAATTTAAGTCTTTTATCACTATTTTTTTATTAATTTTTTATTTTTAATCATTTATTTTATAAATATGTTTTACTAGATAAATAAAATTAAAATATTATAAAATTTAATTTTTAAATAATTTTAATATTATAAATTAAGTCTAATAGAATTAATAACCGAAACAAATGTTCTATTATTAAAAATAAAATTGCAAGCTCTTCATATTTTCTAAAGCCTAATAATAATAATAATAATAATAATAATAATAATAATGTTTTTTTAATAATAAAAGAAAATTGATTGAAAATTATTATTTATTGCGTATAAAATAACTGAGGAGGAGTTGGAAACGCAGAGCCACACACGTTAGTGGGCCCCACGGGCTGTCCCCATCTCTCCGCCGTACGATCTCGGAATCGATGTCTCTTAAATCATAATTCCGATGACGTGTCGCTGTACACCGACGGCGAGGGCGCAGAAATGGGAGGAGGAAAATATCGCCACGTGTACGGCTTAGAATCGGATCCGAACCACCTCAGGCGACCGTTCCTGACAGGCACGTGGCCAGCTCCGGTTGGTTTAACCGGGTGGGTGACCGGAAGGGGCATTTAAGTAAAGTAATCGAAGTGAAAACACTCTCCGCTCCGGGGTGTTATTATTTAACTTATTATTATTATTATTATTATTATTATTATTTTTAGTAGTCGGAGAGGAGGGGTTTTGTAATTTGTATACGAACTCACTCGCTTCGCTTTGCTCCTCGTCCTCCTCCTCGGCGGCGAAGGATGATGGGGTGGTGGGACCGCATCGTGTTCCCCATGCGGAGGGTCTGGATCGGCGTCGCCTCCCGCCTCGGGATGCGCAAATCCGGTAAGATGGACGGCCGCGATCGATTCTCTCTACCTCCTTCGGCGGAATTTAATTTCCCCCTTTTGATTTTTTTTTTTTTTTTTTTTTTTTTGTGAATTGTTTTTGAATTTGGGAGATTAGGGTTGTCGAGGTTGAGGTACGAGGTGAGCACGTGCGAGTACGAGGACGTGCAGGTGATGTGGGAGATGCTGAGCCGCACCGACGGTGAGATCGGGGTGGGGAGGAGGGGGCGGCGCCGCCATCGGACGGCGGGGAGGCGGCCGCACGTGTGGGCGGTGCTCGATTGGGCGCGGCGGGGCCCCTCGTGGAACCTTTGCCGAAGCTTCTAGCCCACTTCGGTCCCCGGCACGTGCGCCGAGACACGTGCGGCGTTCCACGGCGATATTTCGAGCTCATGTTCGTTAATGTCTCTCTCTCTGTATTTTGACTCTACTTGCTACTTGCTAGTTGCTTATTATTATTATTATTATTGTAAATTAGAATTAGTAGTGTATGATTATTTTTGTGTATTGTTTCTAGGGATAATTTCATAGTGGGATTTTATTTTATTTTATTTATTTATTTATTTATTTATTTATTTATTTTTTTTTTTTTTGATGTTGTTGTTTATGCTGCCTCTCAATATAAATTTTTAGCTAAATTATATATATATTTTTTATAAAATTTATATTTTATTTTTTTAAATTATAAAATTATACACTTACTTACTATTATTATTGTTTCGTAAATGATCACGTGATTCTGTAATTATATTTAATATGCTGTAGAATCATCGCTGCAGTCATTAGAGTTGAGACTTACTTATTTATCAACAGTATCAATACTTCGATTACTTACGAAACGATGATGATTGAGAGATAAGTGCATAATTTCGTAATTAGGATGAGATAAAATATAGATTTTTAAAAGTCGAAAAAAAAAAAAGTAAAAAAAATAAATTTTTATAGAATTTTTTTTTTTTTAATTTAGCCTAAATTTTTTGTTTCTCAATTTAGATTTTTTTTTTTAAAAAAATATTTCATAAAATTAAGTGAGCAGTTAAAAATAAATTATATAATGTATTATAAAAAAATAAATACTAGATGTACACTCTATTTAGGAAGTACATTTTACACTTCACCAATTTTAAGATAGAATAAATTTTACTCATAATTTTGAAATGATAGGTGAATAAATATTTATCTTAGCATGGACTAGATATAAAATGCCCAGATTATATAGCTTTATAAAAAATCTCTATATCATCTTACATTACAATAATTTACATACTTTTCAAAGAGGCCCAGGAGTTGTAAAAAGAAATGCTTATGCTTTTATTCTTCCTCAAAGTGGAAAATGAGAGATATGGTTTAGGAGCCTCTCACTAAGACGTGGAGCAATATATATATATATTATATATATATATATATATATATATATATATATATATATATATATATATATATATATATATATATATGGGTCCGGCTATTATACTGTTATGAATAAAATTTTTTTTGTATTAATAAATTTTCATTCCTTAGATGAAGGAATGTACTGTTAGAATAATAATAGTTCCTAGAATTTATACTATTTTTCTAACAAACTAGTAAATCCTAGAAAAACCACTATCATCCTAACCGCACATTCTTTCATCCAAAAATAAAAAAGTTATGAATATGAAGAGGTTTATACTAATAAAAGTATAATAATCCTACGTTATATATATATATATATATATATATATATATATATATATATATATATATATATATGATTAAATTTTTTATATTTATTTTTTCAAATATTTTAAGTTATTTATATATATTTTTCTAATTTATTACCATTAGTTTACTATTTATTTTTTTTAAAAGAATATACGTAAAAAATTAATTTTGTCATTTCAAATATATTATTTTAAAAATTTTAACTATTAAAATAATATAAAAATATTTAAAAGAATAAAAATAAATAAATTTATTTTGTCAATTAATTAAGATTAAGTATTTAACCTGTGGTTAATTATATATTTTAACCGATATTGACGGTAGGAGCATATATGAATAATTTAAGCTTTTTTAAAAAATAAATATAAAATATTAAATTTTGTAGAAATATTTTTATTTTTTGATATGTTTATAGAAAGCTATGTGAAATTAATTTATTATTATTATTATTATTATTATTATTTTAATCTCAATCTTAGTAGTGAATTGGTCACTGTACTAGACAATGATGGATTTAGTTAAGGTGTGGTCCGATTTGATTAGTTGATATAATGTATTTGTATTTTAAATAAAAATAGATTGATATATATATATATATATATATATATATATTCTATTCAATTAACTTCGGATTAAGTCTATTTAAAGAAAGTAATAAAAATATAAATTAAATTACTATATTAGTAATAACATTAAATCATTGTTGCTATTAGAGTTTTAATTTTTTTGATAAAATGAAGTGCAGTTAGAATGATAGTAGTTTTCTAGGTATTATTTAGTTCGGATATAAATAAGAACTACTTATTTTTATTTTAGGTACAATTCTTAAAATAGACAGTAATAAGATTAATTTTACATTTAATTAAAAATTAAATTATTTTTGAAAATAAGAAAATATTATTTGAATAGTTTGATTGGAATAGTGAGAATAAGATTAATTATAATTTTAAAATAATAATATTTTATCTAATTAATTAATATAAATAAACAAATTAAATAATAATTTAACTTATTTAATTAACTATTTTTAGATAATTTTAAATATTAATTAATAAAATAATTAACACTAATAAATATTATTAATTAATAATTTAATTAATTATAATTATTTTAATAAATTAATTAATTAATTATTTAATAGTTAGATAATTAGTTAATAAAATAATTAGAGTAGTTAAAATATTAGATTTTTTAAATAGTTAATATAATAATTAAAATTATATTTATTTAAATTAAGCTTCTTCTTCAGTAATAATAAATTTGTTCTAGAAAAAAAATGGAACAACAGCTCCGCTGTCTTATACTAATCTCAGAAAAATAAGAACAACTGTTTTAATATACTACTATTTTCTTATTTGGGGATCAAGCGGGGATAAACTAGGAATGTCAATGGATATGAATACCCGAAATTTTATCTGAATCCAAATCCAATGGAATGGATTTGCCCGATGTTAAACGGATATGAATTCGGATATAGATATAAAAAATAAAAATCCGACGGATTTAGATTTTGATATGGATTTTGACGGTACCCGATCCAAACTCGAACCAGATCCGAATTGATTTTACGTTGTATAATATATATGTACATAAATATTTAATATTATATTTAAATTTATATTTAAAAAATTTAAATTTAATGTAATATATTTTGAAATATTGTAAAGAAAAAAAATAAAATTATTATTTTGGATTTGAATTTTCGGCTTCGGATTCGAATTTTAAATTTTTAGTTGGGTTCAAATTTGAATTTGAATTTTTAAAATCTGTCGGATTCGAATTTCGGGTACGGATTTTTTAAAATCTGTCCCGAATACGACCCGTTGACATCCCTAGAATAACTCCTTATCTCTTTTGTTCTCTAACCAAACAAGGCTCTAGAGTTTAGCAGGTGATTCGCGGAATATAGTATGATACAAAGAGTGTAAATTATCAAATAAATAGATTTAACGATAAAAAAATTTAATAACACTAAGTAGTTAATGCTATTATTAATAGTATAATAGCCTAACTAATATAATTAATAATTAATCATTTTTATTGAGTTTAAGATGGGTCCATAAGGTGGTTGGCTTTATTTATTTATGTAGATGGTGTGAATAAATAAGAATTATTATAAAGGGCAAAGAACCAAAACGTACTATTACATGGATAATGTAATAAAAAATATTCTCCAAGGATATTCCCTCTTAGAGTGCGATACCTTTTTTTTTTTTTTTTTTTTTTTAAAAAAAAAAAAAGAAAAAATACTAAGCACGAGATTTGTGGTGAGCAAGCCCAAATACCTCACAATAATAAAATACACCAAAAGGCATCAACAAAACCCAATTGAAAACCAAATTCATTATCGACAATGCAAACAAAACCCAATTTCCTCTTCCGATAGCCAATTTGGAATGTCGGCGGTCAAATCGAGAAACCCCGACGTCGAAGACGATGAGAAGAAGGTCTGACGGCACGACCCCGACGATTTTGTCAAGGCGCAGAGCGACGGTGACGTGCAAAGCTAGCACGTGGCATGACGGAACGGCGGGGTAGATGACCTCGGGTGGCCATGCTAACAAAACGGCGGTGATCAAAACGGTGAAAACGGCGATCAAAACGACGAACAACGGGCCGAAAATGGGCCAAAACAGAGCTACTGGGATTCCAAGCTGGGCTTCGGTGCACAATTCCAGGCGTGGACCGGGTCTACGGCCAAAGGCGGCGGCGGCACAGACCGGGAGCACGCTTCGATGGACCGCTGGAGCAGGAAACAAGCGTGGACCAGGTCCACGTTACAGGGGCGGCGGAGCGGTGCGCCAGTCACACGCAAGCGCGTGGACCGCGCACCGCTGGGCCCTGCTGGGCCAGGCCGGTGCAGCGGGTGCCTGCGACGGGTTCACCTCCGAAGGGAGCGGCGGCCAGCACCGGGTGCACGCCCAGTGCGTGCACCGCGCTGAATGGGCCGGGCTGGTGCATCAGTTGCGGGCCGGGGCCGGTGCAGCGGGGTTCACCGGAGGGGGCGCCTGACCATGCGCCGGGTCCACGCCTGGAGCGTGGACCGCGCACTTGGGCCGGGCTGCTTGAGCAGTAACAGGCCACTTTAGGCCCGTTCCTCCTTTTTCTCTCTTTTTCTTCTTCTGTGGCTCCGGTGGCGACCACGCGACTACGGCAACTGCGGCGGCGACCTCGCAAACACCATCACGGCGGCGGCGGCCTCTCGCTTTCTCTCAACGACGGCGGCGGCCTCCCGTCTTAACCAACGGCGGCGGCGGCCTCCCGTTTTACACGACGGTGGCGGCGGCCTCCCGTCTTTATCGACAGCGGCGGCGGCCTCCCATTTTACTCCCCTATGCTCTGACGGAACACCCAAGAAACCCAAACAACCCAACGGACAATCCCAACGATCAAACCACCGATCGAAAAACCCGATCAAAACCTCCGATCAAAACACCGATCAAATCACCAATCAAAACCCGATCAAAAACCCGCGATCAAATCATCGATCATAACCGATCAAAACCCGCGTTCATATCACCTATCAAAACCGATCAAAACCACCGATCGAAACCCGCGATCAAGACACCGATCAATTCTACCGATCGCGATCCGACGATCAAAACACCGATTAAAACCGATCGCAAAAGAAAGTGAAGAACCCCCCTCTTTGCCGACGGGGATGACGATGTGATGCCCGGATCCGCCTCCCGATCCCCGATCTCCGATCTCCGACGGTAATGGTGCTCCCTCCTCCGGTCTCCGATGCTAACGGCGGTTCCGTTCCCGATCTTCGGCGCGCACAACGAGAAAGAACACAAGATTCTCTTTCTCTCTCTCAAGGTGGAATAAACTAGGTTTTCTTGTTTCTAATATCTAATAATTAATGTGAAATCGATCACCGGTTCTCCTGATATTTATATGAGAGATAGTAACAATAATAACTATTTTTTAACAAATCGAATCCTATTGTAACAACCACATCTTTTTGTAAAAAATTTTCTCGATTTGTGTGCCAAGATCTCCGAAAAATTCCTCATACATCGGCACGGATTTTAAAGTACTAATAATATTAAATGGGTATTTAAAAAATCCTTTTCCACCCATTAACTTTAAGAAATCATTACGGGAGATCTGTTCGTCGGATTTTTGAGCCGACCGCACCGTTGTTGTCCATTTAACGAGCTCTACAACATGAAAATCAAAACTAATACAATCAATAAAAGCAAGAAATGCACAAAACCGCACATGCTCCGAAAGCAATTCGAAGGAAAAACCGCGGGTATTACATCACTCCCTCCTTTAAAGAAGTTTCGTCCTCAAAACTTAACTCAAATCCCTCGGGAATAGCTCCGGATAGTACTCTCATATAACCCAAAAGTCCGAATGTGACGGTGAAGACCACTAACCTAAGCCACTGGAGTCCAATCAACTATGCAACCATCCTGAATCCATCTCTATACCGGGACAGTGGAGACGTACATTGCGAAGAACGGAGTTTAATATGCCTAAAAGAAGGCTCCGGTATCCAGGTTTTCGCAATGTAACCGCTTCATTTCACAATCAAACACCGCATGATCTCAAGCCTACCAATCCATGCCAAGTACCATGTCAAACGCTCTGCTCGAAATGATAAATCCCTGGGGTAAACTCAATCGCTCAACCAAATCGGGCCGTAAGTACCAAGGTATCCAATTCCATAAGTAGCCCCGAGGTCCAAACTGATAACTCACAGGAAGAAGTCTCTCCAAATGATCGTGAACATAGGCGAAGGTATGCGAAGAGGAGAATGGGATGCTCCGGTATCGAGTGATATCCAATCTCAAAATCCAAAACAAAACTATACCTGTAATCACAACTGCTGATGGATCTGTACCCTGCAACGTCATAACCTATACCCTCAATCCGGACTGCTGCTGAAGGTGTGGTGCCCTCTCCTCCCGTCGAAGGGTCGGAGGGCGTTCTACCTGCACTGTAGGAGACCTCCCCTGGTCCTGAAGCTGAGGTGGGGAAGTAGATGCTGCTGACGATACTGTCTCCTGGTACAATAGGAAATCTGACCGAAAGTGTTCCTGGTTCCTACAGCTGAAATAATATTACTGCCTCTGAAGTCCTGCTATAATCATGTGTACGCCACTACCAATAGTACAAGATCGCTCCCTTTTCTTTTGCTGGCTCGTCGATGAGTCCAAAATCCCTTGCTGTATATGAGGGTACTAGGGCGGCCGGTCACCCCTTAACTGTCTGCCTCCGACTGTGGCTGCTATACCTGTGGCTATGGTACCCTCTCCTCCCGTCGAGGGGTCTGAGGGCATCCTGCCTGCCCTGTGGATGGCCTCCAAACAACATCTCTCTGCATATAGGCCATGGAGGAAGGGCAGCGCCACTAAAAGAAGTAGGTCGCATTATCTTCCACAAGATAATGAACCGCCAAAGGAATTCGCTCGTATACCTCCACCGTCAAATCCTCAAAAAGCTCCTCTATGGTCTTCACCCATTCCTTCACCACCCACGAGTCTGCGGTCTCTACCTCAATGACGGGTGGTTCGTACTTCCGTATCTCTCTCAAACTCGCCCTCCCTTTCGCCCGCTCCGTGTGCAACACCGGATCCTCCTCCGGTAACAGTGGCGGACAAAGTGGGCATAGGAGTGATGATGGCCCCACCCGCTAAATCCCTACTAGGAGCTCCCGGCATCGGCCCCTGAGCTGTTGGGAAGGGAACATCCAGAGGCGCTGTCGTCGAAACCGCTGAAGCCCCTACCGTGGTAACCTGAGTACGTGTATCGTCGTCACCACCTGCTCTCGGCACATGCGCCTTAGGTAAAATCGGCTTGGGAGTAGGAAACTGGGTAGCAGTAGCCGATGTCGCCATATGGCGTGCTAACTGCTGTACTAACTCGGTGAGCACCGACAACTGCCCCGACAAATCCTGGACCCCATCGCTGAAGCAATTAATCCTCTGCGGCCAACGAGGCCTCGGCGGCAGTCGGCCTTGTAGTGGTCCAGGTCCCCATACAGTTTTTTTCGTAAATCCACAGTGTGAAACGCCTATTATTGGTGTGTCTGGCCCATAGTGTATCAAGGGATGCCACAGATGGACCTAATGAGGTATCTAGAGCTGGACTGGCCTTCGGCTGCTTTTGTCGAATTTTAGAAAGGGTTTTGGGCCAAACAGAGGTTGGATTTAGATTCAGCACGAAAAAATGCTTGAAAACGGCTATTTGCTTGTATGTTTCTGAGTCCGGATGCTCAAAAAGGACTCCTGAAAGTTTTCAGTGAATTCTGGTGCATGGGGGGGACCGTAGATCGCCGAAATGCCACGTGGCAGCCTATCATTGGCCGGCTTGCAGCGCTCGGTCCACAGAGCGGCGCGGCTGGGTGCATAGACCCTGCGCGGGGCACGTGGCATGTGCGGATTGGTCGGCGCACGCGACGCGGTCCACGAAACCCAAAAGTGGGTGCGTGGACCGGGCGCAGAGGCAGATGGCAGCGTCTCATTGGCAGCCTCACCGGCCGTGGTGCATGGAGGCGCGGGCGGGCACCTCGGGGCGTGTGCGCGGCAGGGCTGCCAGGCGGCGCCTGCCTGCACGTGTGACCCGTGACCGCGAGGGGGCATATGGCGCCCCGCTATTCGTGGGCGCCACCTACCCCCGCTAACCGCCCGCGGACGCGCGGCAGCGCCCGGCTGGGCTTGCACCGCTGTCCCGTGTTCGGGACACGTGTCAAGCCCAGAAGAATCCGGGTGCTCCTCGCTGGGATCTGTGTAGCGAATTCGGGCGCCCGAATTCGCTCCGAGCGCCCGAATCCGGGGACATGGCGGGAATTTTTCAAATGTTTAGTTTGGCCTATAAATAAGCCCGAATGACTCTTCTTCTCCTTTTTTTCTCCTCTTCAGGCATGTTTCTCACAAATTGACCTTCAGGAGATTTGTTCATCCCTTTGTGCTGCATCCATTAGAGTTTTTTTGGGATTTTAGGAGGAACGTACTTTGAGGTCTACAGCATTTCGGCGCGTCGCTACGCTCCTTCACCGGCGAACCTTTTCGTCGTGTTTTAGTGCACGGACTCCCCCGGGCTACTCCGACAGTCTTTTTGGATGATTCTTGCGCCGTTGGCTTTCTGACAGGTAGGGCTATGATTTTTATACTTTTGGCTCACCCTCATTTCGAGTTTTTCTTGGAGTTTCTAAGCCTTCTTGTGACCTCTTTTCTGCGGTGGAGCTTTTGGACAGCTGTCACGCCCCGGGGTCGAAACTGCGACCCGGGCTCGCTAACAGATCCGCCATCTGTACGAAAACTGCCGTACAGACGAAGCGTCTAACCTGCAAAAAGAATCAACTACAGTATACAGATATCAGAGCTGAAAGTAAACTACTAAAAACTGAACTCTAATCACTGTACAACTGAAAATAATACAATATCCATCTCCCCAAATACGATCATAATAAAAGTCCTCTGATATAAAAAAACCAAAAGGGAGATATCTCCAATAAATAAATCAGTGTACAAGCTCTCAATACAAAATATCCTCACTACAACAGTCTCTCAAACTGTAAAAAGAGTACAACTCTATACCTCACAACAAAGGTCTCTCAACCGAGGAAAAAGAAGTAAACTAATCTACTGAAGCTCTCCTCTGAAGGGGGGTACCGCTACACTCCAACGACGGGTAGGGAACTAGCTCGCGACTCCCTCGAAACCGGTCAGAAGGATCAGCAACTGGAGCACAGGAACAGGAGTAGAAGTCCCTGGGAAAAAAGACACCACGACGGGTGTGAGAACTACTTCCCACAGTAGTTCTCAGTGGGTGCCGTCAACAAGCCCAACGGTCTGCCCACTAAGTCTACTAGAGGCAAAAGTAACAAGGTAACACGGAAAGAAAAGAGCTGGAAAAGAATAACTCTACAGCTACTATGCCTCTATCTACTATGCTCAATGGAAAAGAGAACACAGATGATGGTATGCATCTACTCACTACTGACCATATGTCACAAGTACTAAGCTCAAGAAAACTCTACTATGGCACATGCTATGCCATCATTTTCTCAATGTCACCCAATCTCAATGACTGTCCCACTTTGGACCAGTCACTCAAACCTGCGCTCATCTACTGCCGCACATCCCGGAGGAACGGACTTACGTAGGGTGTCCCTCAAGGACTATCTCAATCTCAAGCGAACTCTAGTGTATCAACTAGTCGCATCATCGCAGCCTCGTCAGGCTCGGAATCATCATCGCACCCGGGGCATAGCTCGAGGGGAGCGACCCCAACGAACTCAAGTATCTCAAGTATCTCATAACTGGCAAAAAGGCCAGGCTCAGCAGGCTATAATCCACGATCAAATAGATCGGTATCTCAAAGCTCGAAACTCCACTCAGTCAGAAAAGAACCTCGACTCAAATATGAAAAGCCCAAACACTCATACGGCTATGTCGGAGAACCCTCAACGACTCAAACTCACAACACCAACTCACTAAAAGAAAGTACTACACAGCTGGGACCACCGTCACTCCAAACGGCTCCCACACCAGAACACCAACCACATCGATAACTCAGGAAGGGCCGACACCATAAGGGTTTGGAAAAACCCGATAGGTCGGTGCTAAGAACCCTATCAAACAAGAACAGACTCTAGGCTCCGCCTATCGAAGTTCCCGGCCCCCTTACAGTTCGGGAACACGACAACCTCGGTACAACACGCAGAAGGTACCCACTAGGGCCCGAAAGTTCCGGGAGGCCTAACCTACAACCCTATCAAACAAGAACCGGTTCCAGGCTCGGCCCCCGTGGCTTTCGTCCCGACAAAGGAATGGTCCCTAGAACCCAGACCACTCGAATCCTTACGAGTGGGAAAGTTTATACGAAAACGGGGTGACATTAATTACTGAAAACCATTTTCACTCAACCCACGCGGGTGAGGACTAAAAATAGTTCCCTTTTTGAAAAATTATCTTGATTTGAGAAGAAACCCATTTTAATGATTTTTAGTTCTTTTAGAAAAAACAGTTAGAAAACAAGGATTTACCCAAACCCCGAAGGGCTGATGCCTTTGTCCAATCAAACAAGAACAGACTTCAGCTGCCCTTCGATGCTTGGAAGAAAACATCAATAGACTAAAAATCATGTGTATGTCAAAAAGGTTCTGGGTTCTAGGTCCAGCTAACATAAGCACATAACTGTCACTAACACAGTGGCGACAGCACAACAGGGATAGAAGATCTCCCGGGACTACCGTTATCCAAACGGCTCCCGGCACAGAAAAGCGACCCACTACATCTACCAGACTCCACTCTGCTCCTAAGCACGAGTGCAAATGCATCCCACACTAAATGAAAGTCCCGACCTCTCGACCCACTACCCGGGCGAGGATAACACTATGTCCAGGAGTAGAAAAACAGTGTGGGTGTCTAAACATAAATAACCCTAGCCCAAGTGAGGGTTTTCTACTGGTCTGGTTACACATGCAACATATGACGGGAGTGCTAGGTCAAGTTCCAAGATAATTATATGAACTGATGATAAAAGGAACAACAATTCCTACAATCTGGCATGCTACACAAGAAAATAAACTATCATGCAAAGTCCTACATCAGTAGAATTACTGTACAGTCCATAAAACTTGGAGATAAGGCCACCCACCTCGATTTGCCACCAATTGCTTGTAGACACTTGCAATTGGCCTCCACGCGATCCGCACGCAAAACGATGCCCGCTGCCGGAGTCCGCACGCAAAACGGTGCACGCCGCCGGAGTCCGCACACAAAACGGAGCACGGTGCCGAAACTCGCGCGCAAAACAGAGTCCGCACGCAAAACGGTGCACGGTGCCGGAATCCGCACGCAAAACGGTGCACGGTGCCGGAGTCCGCACGCAAAACGGAGTTCGCACGCAAAACGGTGCACGGTGCCGGAATCCACACGCAAAACGGAGCACGGTGCCAGAATCCGCACGCAAAATGGTGCAGTAAAACAGGGTCCCTAACACAGATAAGAGCAAGAGGGTCAATTCACTGTCTAAAAGAATGCTCCAAAACTCTGCCAAAACCACCGAAAAAACAAGTGCGGGACCTACCTCGACGCGCCACGCCGCCCAACTGCTCCGTTGGAACACCTCGCGCGCTCCACGAGGCCCACGACACACCGCCGCACCACCCAAAAATCTCCTCCTCACTCCCTCTCTCGCTCGGTTGGAGAAGAAAAAGAAAAAGGAGGAGAAATGGCGCTCGGGGGAGAAAGAAGAAGAAGAAGAAGAAAAAGAGAAAAGGGGGGTGGTCCACGGACCCGGTCCACGGCGCCAACCAATGGGGAGCCCCCAGCCTCGGTCCACGGCGCATGGGCGTGCGCGCCCCTTCCACGCGCGCGCCCACAGCGCCACGCGGCGCGCGGCAACGCGCCCGCCACACGGGCGCGTTACACCGCGCCACCCCAGGCGCGGGACATGCGCGCGCCACACGGGCGCGCGTGCCCCCCGCCCGCGCGGGCGCCAACGGGGGCCCGCCACGTGGCGGCCCCCGCGCGCTTCCCCAGCGCCCTGTCGCGCCGTACGCGCGCGCCACCTCGGGATCCGAGCCGCCGCCACGCCTCGGGATTCGTGTCGCGTCGCCTCAAAAAACGCGCACGTCATCCGGGTTCCAAATCAAGCAAGTAAATAGTCCATTCTTAGCGATTTCGCGCGCTGAATCCAAAAACGATGTCCGTTTCTCCAAATTCTCATCCGGAAATTTGCCGATTGCCCCCGGAAAGCCCACTTGATCCGATTTTCGCGCCGGGTCCAATCCAAAAATCCGATTTGCCAAATTCCAACTCTAAAAATTTTCGAAGGCAACCGAAGAGGTAATCTTTCATCCAAACTTCGCCCGGAGTCCAAATTTGACATCTGCGTCGCGCGAAATCACTTCTAAACAACCGACGGGTCTTCCAATTTCCCACGGGATCTCCTTTTAAGCCCGATGTCCAATACTTGTGTCCAAATTGCGCGCAAACACCACCGACGCACCACGCAGGCCTCCAGTGATGTGAACTAAATCCCAAATTGAATCACAAATCCATTCCTGGGCCCCAACACGCGCACAAACACCCCCAACGGCCACCGAAAGCTGCCAAACAACTAGCAAACCCTACGCGGGGGATTCCGGGACCTCACAACAGCACTGGAGTGTTTCGGGGATTTCTCCGCGCTCGAGTATTGGATTGAGGCCTGCGAGTACTCGTTTCGCATCTACGCATCACAAGGAACGTCATCGTGATTTTTTTGAAATTTTTTGAGGCTTTCTCGAAGGTAAAAATCCCACCTTTTCTGGGCGGAGTGCTACAGTTTTTGTGCTTGTGGAGTTTCACGCTTACCGCGTTGCGTATTTTGTAATTTGGCCTACATGACTCGGTTTGGGATGTGCTAGTACTCGTTTCGATCGGCTCGATGCGACGATCACAGCGGCAATTTTTCTGAAATTTTCGGAGTTCATCTCGCAGGTGAGAATAAAGTTTTTATGGACTGGTTTTTTGGACAGTGTCTAAGTGTGGATTTGTGTGTTTAATCGGGCACTGTTTTGGGCGCTTTGCAGTCTTCGCGGCGAGCGTTGTACTTCTCGGACGAGTGAGTGTGGTTGGACTTGGATTTAGCGCTCGAGGTGGGTGTTGTTGTGAACTCTTATTTTTGAGTACCCACTAGGCATATTGGAGTAATTCCTATGTTAATGTGTTGATTGTATCCTTTTGGATAAATATTGCATGCTTGTATGAGATTAAGGACATTATGCTAGTACTCGCCTTCGTGTGGGTTTGTTATTAGAAGTGGTAATATCATGCTAAAAGGAAGGCCAATTAGCACTTTGTGAGTATTATGCATGTGGTATAGGCAGACATGGGTTATATTAGTACTTAATGTTCTTATGCATTTACTAATATCTTCGGATAGCATGCTCTAATAAATGTAAGAACATCGGTACCTGTATTTCTTTTGTATCATCTTGGGACATTGCATGCTTATATGGTCATCTAGATAGGCCACATTTTTCTGCTACACTATTATACTGGAACTTGACTTAGGAGAAACCATATTTCCTTCTTTTTTCCTTTTATGCTAGACTCAGGGTATTTGTAGCTCGTGCGCGAGCAGGGAGTTTTGGGATAGTGTAGTTAGATTCTTGGGATCTGGGACAGGATGGCTTGATGGTAGGGTACTGCGGCGACCGCGGACTTTGGGCGATTGACCGGATGGTGACTTGTGCATTGAATTAGGGATGACAAGTCAGACTTGATTAGGGATTTGTGGGGTATTGCGGCGACCGCGGACATTGGGCGGTCGACCGGATATTTACTGTTGCATCAGATCGAGGGGATCGAGCTTTCTTTAGTGGATGGATTTTCCCACTTTGATCAGAGTCGTGATCCAGTCCTGCTAGTTTATGATACTTGTTACTGAGATACTTTACTCGTGTGGGTCACTCCCCTCGAGTGCCACTCCGGAGTGTGCGACCGTGCCGGTCAGGAGCCGGTCTGTTACTTTTTGGGATGCGACCGTACCGATTAGAAGTCGGTCTGTATTCCGTGGATGAGTTTTTTAGTTCGACAGCAGAGCAGGCAGTGCCAGTTTACTGGCGGTTAGATTGGGTTTATTCAGGCAGGCACATTCACTGATGCATTCGTATAGTTATTCTTCCTAGCTCTGCATTTAGAGGCATTGTAGTGGTAGCTTTATCTTTATTTATCAGTCGTTCGGCCTACAGCATACCGCCTAGCTTTTCTTTTTGCCTCTGATAGACCTAGTGGGCACTTCAGAGTTTGAGGCTTAACCCACTAGGGGAGGCTACTGTTTTATAGTAGTTCTCACCCCCATTGCCCTTTTTCCTTCTTTTTCCTTTGTTTTGCAGAGTCCTCTGCGGGAGTTGCTGGACCATCCTCAGCAGATCGAGGTAAGAGGATAGAGGACTAGATAGTCGTCTACCCCGTCTGCGAGCATAGCAGTATTTTGATTGTATCCCTTATACACTCAGACAGTTGTATTTTTTTTTTATTTTGGGTCTGGCTTCAGCCAGCTGGTTTGTTGTATTTATTTGGTGAGCTGGGAGAGACACTTGTACTTTTGAGAGTTATATTGTAATTTTATTTCCAGCTTTGGTCTGAGATGTATTAGCTTTAGTCCAGCTCTGTTTTTATGCTCCTTTATTATATCTCTTATATCTGAGCAGGTTACCAGCGCTTCATGTACACGAAAAATTTCATGTGCACAGCAGATCTGTGGACGGACCCGGATTCTGGTTTACACCTGTAGCGTGACAGATTAGGTTGGTATCAGAGCTTAGGGATAGGTCAGTTGGGACTTAGAAAACCCTAGGCTTTTGGCAGACCTTAGGATGACAGGGCGTGAGTGACGCGATATTCTGCGAAAGTCGGCGATTTATTTATTGGACTCTTCCAGTGAGTGAAGAGGGATTGGCATATCCTATTTCTGGTGGACAATTATGTTGGCTGCAGACAACATAAAGTTACAGAAATAGGGGGATGCCTTTGACTTTTGCTAGATTGGGTCGAGTGTGGTTCTGGTTACTGATGAGTGGTTTCTTGTGGCAGGATGCCTCCCTGACTGCAGATCCCTATCCGGGGTACCCCTGCACCTCCGGAGGAGCCGGAGCAGTCTCGGCCTTTTGAGCTCAGCGAGTTGAGGGCCATGGTGGCCCAGTTGGCAGAAAGTCACCGCCGACAGGAGTAGAGGATTGACCAGTTACTCGCCCAGATAGAGGTGC
Source organism: Tillandsia fasciculata (assembly GCA_029168755.2). Lineage (NCBI taxonomy): Eukaryota > Viridiplantae > Streptophyta > Magnoliopsida > Poales > Bromeliaceae > Tillandsia > Tillandsia fasciculata. The sequence continues at coordinate 19,200,450 of CM054944.1, read as the reverse complement.
CTCCCCCTACTGCTTTTGAGGCCCTTGCACCACCAGCTATACCACCTATACCGACGGCGCCATCGTGGAGCAGCGGGGCACAGGGAGCGATATAGCTGTTGATCCCGGCGGAGGAGCAGAAGATTGATGACAAGCTTGCCAAGTTCTGTCAGCATGGACCGCCCAGATTCTTAGGGCGGAACACCCAGCCTTGGGAGATTGGATCATGGTTAGCAGCGATGGAGAAGCTGTTCACGAACTTCTTCATCGATCCGAGGTTTAGGGTACATATGGCAGTGCATTGTCTGGACGGAGACACGGATGCCTGGTGGCATCGGGTGGAGCCCTTGGAGTTCCAGATCACTCGACAGCTGCCTTGGTTGGAGTTCCGACGGATGATTTTGGACACCTACTTTTCTACTAGTGTGAAGAGAAAGCTGGAGGATGATCTGAAGAACCTGCAGCAGGGCGACCGACCGGTACAGGCCTATTATCAGGAGTTCATGCAGTTGCTTAACTGCGTGCCTTTCATTGCTCGGGATGGACTCCATCAGGTGGAGTTATTTGAGGCAGGTCTCTGCACTGAGATTTATAACTTGGTGCATGCTCAGCGGCTTCAGACTCTCGAGGAGGCCACGGAGCATGCCCAGTGGGTTGAGAGAGGAGACCTCTTAGTTGCCAGGCGAGGCGGTATGGTCGCACAGAGCTCCGACAGGAAGCGACCAGCACCGAATGAAGGGGGACAGGCTAGTTCGTGGAGACCGCCACGGCCGCCGCGGCCTCAGTTTTTCGACCGTGGGCGTTCGGAGCGGCGAGGGCCTGGTGGATCCCAGAGGCCACCGCAGCATTATCAGCAGCAGCAGCACTCGCAGTAGCAGAGGTCACAGCCGAGGCAGCAGATGTCTCCACAGCAGTCACAGAGACAGCAGCAGCAGTCGAGGCAGCCCCAGCCTACTAGCAGGTGTGTATTCTGCAGGGGTCAGCATCCGTCAGATACGTGTGATTTGAGGTATGGTCGCTGTTTCCAATGTAGACAGCCTGGACACATACGAGCTACGTGCCCTCTTGCGACATCAGCGGCTCCTTCTTGGGCATCAGCTCCTTTTGCACCTTAGCAGCGGCCCTATGCTCCAGCGAGCACGGCGCCTTCCTCCCACCCTACTGATTATCAGCCTCCAGCATAGAGCGGACGGCTTTACGCCGCCCAGGTAGAGGACTCCTCGGTAGCCGACCATGTGGTGGCAGTATCACTTTACTTTCTGGCATTAGAGTTCGCACTTTATTTGATACCGGCGCATCACATTCTTTTATTAGTCGATCATTTGCATCATTACATGGATTAGAGGTGGGTCAGTTGCCACGTGCATTAGAGGTTCAGATTTTCGATCATACTTTGCATGTAGAGGAGTGTTGTTGGTCCTGCCCAGTGCAGATTGAGTCCTGGATTATGCCAGCAGACCTGATGGTCTTGAGACAGCCGTGTTACTTTGATGTGGTACTTGGGATGGATTGGCTAGCTCAGTATTTCGCGACTATTGATCGTGTCGCGAGGACAATTACCTTTAGAGAGCCAGACCAGGAGGTGTTTGTGTATCGGGGTTGCCAGAGTGCTTTCTTCGCCTCTGTACTTTCGACTTCTCGGGCGAGGCAGATGATTCGCAGTGGATGCGTAGCCTTTTTGGCTAGTGTGATTGAGGGGCCTACGGCGGCACCGGGACTCAGGGATATCCCTATTGTTCGCGAGTTCCCGGATGTATTTCCACCAGAGTTGACTAGTATGCCGCTGGATAGGGAGATTGAGTTTTTGATTGACGTAGTCCCAGGAACTACGCCAATCTCGAAGGCTCCTTACCGAATGACACCGGCTGAGCAGCGAGAATTAAAGGCGCAACTTCAGGACTTGATGGATAAGGATTTTGTTAGACCCAGTGTATCGCCTTGGGGAACGCCGGTGCTATTCGTGAAAAAGAAGAATGGTTCACTTCGGCTTTGTGTGGATTACCGAGAGTTGAATAAAATGACCATTAAGAACAAGTATCCTTTGCCGCGTATTGATGATTTGTTCGACCACCTGCAAGGGTCTTGTGTCTTCTCTAAGATTGATCTGCAATCAGGTTACCACCAATTGAAGGTGAAGGCCGAGGATATCCCGAAGACGGCGTTCAGGACACGGTACGGGCATTATGAGTTCACCGTCATGCCTTTTGAATTGACTAATGCCCCTGCCGCCTTTATAGATTTGATGAACCGAATTTTTCGACTATATCTGGATCGATTTGTGGTTGTGTTCCTCGATGATATCCTAGTTTACTCCCGGAGCGACACTGATCATGAGGAGCACTTGAGGATTGTGCTGCAACTTCTACGAGAGAGGAAGTTGTATGCCAAGTTATCGAAGTGCGAGTTTTGGCTTCGGGAGGTAGTTTTCTTGGGCCATGTGATTTCAGCCGTAGGTGTGGCAGTGGACCCGGCGAAGATTGAGGCAGTCCGGGATTGGCCCCGACGAACGGCCGTTTCTGAGGTGCGAAGCTTCATGGGATTGGATGGTTACTACCGTCGGTTTGTGGAAGGTTTTGCAAAGCTCTCCACACCCCTCACTCGTTTAACGTGCAAAGAAATTAAGTTTATCTAGAGTGAGGATTGTCAGAGGAGCTTCAAGGACTTGAAAGGCAGATTGATGTCGGCTCCTATCCTTTCCCTCCCTGTTGTGGGGGAAAGGATATGTGATTTATAGTGACGTATCGTACAGTGGACTTGGTTGCTTGCTTGTGATGACCCGGATCTCCGCAGAGCTTTTGCTGTGTAAATTGTGGCTTCTGGAGGCCTATGATGTGTATTGGAGTTAGTTGCGCGCAAATAAAACTTCAGTTTTAGACCCAGCACGAAATTTGGATTAAGAATACCTGTCCGGATGCCTTCGATAAATTTTAGAAGTGGAATTTGGCAAAACGGACATCGGATTTGGATTCAGGCGCGAAAACGATGAAAATAAACTACTTGTATTTTTTGAAGTTCGGATGTCAAAACACGGATTTTGAGGCAAGATTGTACTGTTCGGGCAGGCCAGGGCAGCGTCGGCGGCGGTGGGCAGCGGCTGAGCGCGGCGGCAGGGGCGCGGGCAGGCTTGTGCACGGCGGCGGGCAGCGCGGTCCACGAGTTTTGGCATGCATCGGGAGCAGCCAACGGCGGGCATGCCACGTGTCGCGCGCTGATTGGGTGGTCAATGCACGCGCGACAGCACGCCGGGCGCGGCGCACCGTGGACCCCGCCAGGCCACGTGTCGCCAGCCCATTGGCGGGCGCAGCGACCCGGCTGGGCCGTCGTGAACCGCGGCCCACGGTTCCCGCCGTGGACCGCATCGCCACGCGGCGTGCCGCGATTGGCGGGCGCGCGTGCACATGTATTCACGATATCTTGCAATCATGTATAATAATCTGTGAAAGATTTATTTTCTGCCATATAAATAGAGTCAAACTTGCTCGAAAGTATCTGCAGTTTTTGAATCTTCACTAAACTTGTACCCTCATGTGTAACTTGTAGAGTATACTAGATTTCTTTCGCAGTCTCACATGTCAAGACGCGAGAGAACTCAATTTGTGTCAAAATATTAAATAAAGCATTAATTGTCACGCCCCGGGATTGAAACTGTGACTCGGGCTCGCCAACAGATTCGCTGCCTATACAAAACCCCGCATAGGCGAAGCGTCCAACCTGTAAGAAAAGGTAACTACAGCTAAACAGATATCAGAGCTATAAAGAAAACTACTGTAAAACTAAAATCCAATCACTATACAACTGAAAATAAAGATACAATATGTAACTCCCAAATACGATCATATACAAAATCCTATGATATAAAAACTCAGAACTCTACAGGGAGGTAAATAGAAATGATACATCAGTGTACAGGCTCTCAGTACAAGCTAGATCCTCATAATATAATAGTCTCTCAAAAGTGAAAATAAAACTAATCTACTGACTGTACTACAAATCTCCAAAAAGGGGGCACCGCTATACTCCAAAGACGGGCAGGGAACTAGCTCGCGACTCCCTCACATCGATCAGCAACAAAAAGATCAGCAACTGGAGCAGCAGAAACTGAAGAAAGGGTCCCTGGGGAAAGACACCATAGCGGGTGTGAGAACTACATCCCACAGTAGTTCTCAGTGGGTACCGCTACCAAGCCCGACTGTCTGCCCACTAAGTCTACTAGATGCATAAAATAACAGAAAACTGAAGAAAGGAAAGCTGAAAATAACTCTACAGCTACCATGCCTCTATCTACTATGCTCAAAGGGTGATACAGATGAAAATAATGCATCGACTCAAACCCAGTATACTCAATCAACCCAATCACAGTGACTGCCACATAGGGTCCAGTCAAACCTGCGCCCACCTACTGCTAGTACATCCACAGAGAACTGGACTTACGTAGGGCGTCCGTGACTGCCAAAACTGGCCTAGCCAAAGGGACTACGTCCGTGACTGCCTAAAAAAGGCCCAGCCAGGGGACAGCATCGACAAGTCGCGATAGTAAAGTAACAGGCCCAGCTCCGGAGTAGCACTTGAGGGGCGCGACCCCACCGAGGAAAGTATTAGCGCATCTCTGTCGAGCTCAATATGGCTCATGCAGGCTATAGTCCAAATCCACGATCAACAAGATCGACAGTAACTAACATCACCTCTCTAACTCACTGGTTGGAAATACTCACAGTCGGGACCACCGTCAACCCGACGGCTCCCACAACAGAACACCAAACTCACAGATAACACAGAAAGGATCGACACCATAAGGGTTCGAAAATTCCGATAGGTCGGCGCCTAGAACCCCAATCAAACAAGAATAGACTCTAGGCTCCGCCTATCGAAATTCCCGACCCCCTTACAGTTCGGGAACACGACAACCTCGGTACAACATGCGGAAGACACCAACCAGGGTCCGAAAGTTCCGGGAGACCAACACCTACAACCCTATCAAACAAGAACAGGTTCCAGGCACGGCCCCCTGTAGCTTTCGTCCCGAAAAAGGAACGACCCCTAGAACCCAGATCACCCAAACTCTTTCGGGTGAGGAAGTTGTAATAAAAAGATGACAATTATTACTGAAAACTATTTTAATCTGAGAAACCCAATTTAATATATTTTAGTTCTTTAATAAAAATTAGTTCAAATAAGTTTTATTTTTCAAATCCTGAAGGGCTATTGCCTTCACCCAAATCAAACAAGAACAGGCTCCAATGACCTGCTCGAAGTTTGGAAGGAAAACATTAGTTTACAGAAATTATATGTGTCCAAAACTAGTCTGGGTTCCAGATCCTGCTATCACTGGTATACTATTGCCACTAACACAGTGGCAACACATAAAACAGATTCACCCAAACGATTCCCGCCACAGATAAAAGACCAGCTACATCTACCAGACTCCACTCTGCCCCCAAGCACGACTGTAACATGCATCCCACACTAAGAGAAATTCCGACCACTTGACCCACTACCCCGGCGAGGATAACACTATGTCCAGGAATAGAATAAGTAGTGTGGATGTCTAAAGCATAAATAAACCTAGCCCAAGTGAGGGTTTTCTACTGGTCTGGTTACACATACAACATATGACAGGGTGCTAGGTCAAGTTCCAATAGTGGTAGTTAAGTTAACACAGATAGGAAGCATACATCAACATGATCATGATAACAACGCGAGAACATCCTCTCTATATCTAACATGCTTCCTAACACATCTAACAATCATGTATGATTTACTACACGATAGAATTAATGAATAGTCCACCGATTTTGGAGGCGAAGCAACCCACCTGAAACGTGCGTCAATCCAAGATCCAAAAAGGCTGAAATTGAACGGGGATAATCCTCGGATTTTCACAATTCCAACGGGTCCAAAATCATCCAAAAACGCCTCTTGGGTACATAGATATGGTCCAAACATTGCAATCAACACAAAATTCCAAGTTTACAAACTGCTGAAAAATCAGTCCTGAAAATGATTAAATACCACCTGCGAAATAATCTCCAAAAATTTCAATAAAAATACGACGGTGATCCTCGAGAAGAGTAGATGTTGATCGAGTCCTCACATGTCAAAATTCGATGCCCGAGTGTAGAGATAAAAATTCGACAAGCCTCCGCTGTCCAAAAAAACCACCAGCAGAAAAGGGGTTCAAAGATGTCTCGTAAATCGTGCCAAGAACTCAAAATGAAGCTAGGTGATCAACACAGAAATCGAAGGCCTACCTCTCATGAAACCGATGCCGCAAAAATCATCCAAAAATTTTGTCGTAGCTCTGTGGACCTCGTGGACTGAAATGCGACGGAAATGGACCACCGAAGAAGAAACGTCGCACTGCGCCAAGATGCCGAAGTCGTCGATGCCGCGCCATCCAAAAATTCAGAAACTTCTTCGAGAAATGCAGCACAAGATAAGGAAGAACTTCACTTGAGAGCTCAGTCGCAAAAGGGCTCGGGAAAAAGGTCCAAAGGCTCAAGAAAGAGGGCTATTTATAGCCCAAGCCCACCAAGGGAGGGGTTTGGATTCGGGCGCCGGATTTGGGCGCTCGAATCCGGCCCAAGCCCAACACTGTGTGCGCCCGAAATCCTCTCGGCGTGCCACGTCACCCGCTCCGCGCCCCGCGCGCACGGCACATGCGCGCCCGCCAATCGCGGCGCGTCGCCACGCGACGCGCTCCACGGCAGGAACCGTGGGCCGCTGTTCACGGCGGCCCAGCCGAGTCGCTGCGCCCGCCAATGGCCCGGCGACACATGGGCCTGGCAGGGTCCACGGTGCGCCGCTCTCGGTTTGCTGTCACGCGTGCGTTGACCGCCCAATCAGCGCGCGACACGTGGCACGCCCACCGTTGGCTCGTCCCGTTGCACGCCAAAACTCGTGGACCGCGCTGCCCGCCGCCGCGTACTCGCCTGTCTGCGCCTCTGCCGCCGCGCACTCGCCTGCCCGCGCCCCTGCCGCCGCGCTCCGCAGTTGCCCGCCGCCGCCGGCGCTGCCCTGGCCTGCCGAAACAGTAAAATCTTGCCTCGAAATTCGTGTTTTGGCATCCGAGCTCCGAAAAATACAAGTAGTCCATTTTCATCGATTTCGCATGCTGAATCCAAATCCGATGTCCGTTTTGCCAAATTCTACTTCTAAAATTTGTCGAAGGCATCCGGACATGTATTCTTAATCCAAATTTTGCATTGGGTCCAAATCTGAAATCTGATTTGCGCGCAACCAACTCCAACACACATCACAGGCCTCTAGAAGCCACAATTCACACTGCAAAAGCTCTGCGGAGATCTGGGTCATCACATTAATTCCCTTGCCGTTGTAAGAAGATTCATCAATCTCTTCCTTGGTCCATTTCGACCTAGGTTTGATGGTGCGAACATCATCGGCAATAATCTCAGTAGGATTAGTCCATCTAGATTCAATTGATTGCCATATTCGTTCATCGATGAAAATCAAGAACGCTCTCATGCGTACTTTCCAGTAAGCATAATTTGTTCCATCGAAAAACGGCAGTCTATTGATATTTCCACCTTCAACCATAGTTTACAACCCTATTTCCATTCTGATACCACTTGTGTATTATGGGATCCAAGGATCAAAATAGGAAAAAAATCACATAGAGGGGGGTGAATAGGTGTAAACAATAAAACTAAAAAATCTTTACGTAAAAATAACCCAATGCGGAAAATAAATAAAATACGTAAGATTTTACGTGAAAAACTCCGTCACAGGAGTAAAAAACCACGGGACCGATAACACGGTGAAATCCACTAAGATTAAACACGTACAAGGTGATATAACGTAACACTATGACTCAACCTTTTCCATACGCTCCGAGTAGATCTTCTCCGCTCGCTCCACAACGCGCCTCGAATCCACGATTTGCGTCCAACGCCGAGTCCACACGTCCAACCGAATCCACGGTCTTCACCAATTTTGGTACGAATCGATCACACGAACGCACCTCGCTCTGAATCCACGAAAGCGATAAGCACCTTGAATCCACAAGGCCACGCGAATCCACGCGCCGATTGTCCTTTCGAAAATCGTTGTTTTATTTATTGGTGATGATGATATTTGAATACTTAGATCATATAGATAGACAAGGAAACACCATCTAAGTATTTATCGATTTGATTCTTCGAAAGAAAAGAGATTGAAAAAATCTTGAATCAAACCGATAAATATAGAGAAAGAAAACCTAAAAATAAAACGGTGTTTACCTTTTCTTCTCTATACGTGAATTATCTTTGATCCTTTTTCCGGATAACCTTTGATCCCCCTTGGGATACCCTAAAAGATGAACTTTTGGGTCTATTTATAGGTTAGAAACATTTTGGAAGAGGATAAGAATAAAAAACAACCTTAACAGATTTTTTCTCGCACGGCGGTCCGGACTGGATTAGGCTGATCCGGACTGTCGTCTTTTTTCAGAAAATTTCTTAAAAAAACAGGTTCGGGGTCCGGACTGGATTTCCTGATCTGAACTGATTCATGCATTTTATTAAAAACAATGTTCAAGGTCCGGACTGGATAGGGGTTGATCCGGACTGGAATTTCGCATGAACCCAACCATGTTCGGGGTCCGGACTGAAATTTCGCATGAACCCAACCATGTTCGGGGTCCGGACTGGATGTGGCTGATCTGGATCTTGAACATATAAGGTGTCCAGTTTTTTATTTTTATGCAATGAAAATTATTCCAAGTATTTCTAAACTATAAGAATGTATTCAAATCGTTACAAAATTTAATTTAACGTACCTGATCATTTTGAATTCATTCTTCTTGAGATTGATGTATGTGATCTTCAATTCTTCAACTTCAATCTTCAAGACTCAAAACACTTCACGAAATACGCCAATACAAAAATCCTTAATAATATTTTATGAGCCAAGTCGTATGAAAACTCATGGAAGGGTGTTGTTGTGCAAAATACATGCATGAAAAAGTTCGGGATAAGAAACTCGAAGTTTGAGGAACTGTCACTACAACAAAATTATGCTACATCGATATTTTTAAGTATTTCTAAAATCTGAAAAAAGTACCGCTAGCATAAATACTGATACTTATTATTAATGTTGCTATATATGCAATCGTTAGAGTATATAGCGACACATTATTGTAATGTGTCCCAAAAATATGTCCTTATAACATAATTTTGGATATAGATGGAATATAAATATGACACTTGCATAAAAATGTCACAAAAATATACCTCTATAACCTAATTTTGTTGTAGTGTGTAACACAGTTTTTGCAAAATATGAAAATGGAGCACTCCGTGTAAAGGTCGTCATTCCATGTGAGAAAAGTGAGAGATTTTTACAGCGAAAAACTCTTGTGCGTAGAGAACTGAGAAAGGATCAAACTGGCATTGGCAAAATGTTGCAGGGACTCCCCTACAAATGTTACAAGTAGAAGAAAAATTAGGGAAAAACCATGTGATTGCAAATTGGCCCCTGACTTCGAGTCGAGGTGATCGCATTTTGGACTAGATCGCGAATAACTGCCTTGGGAGAGGGATGAGCTCATGATTTCAGGAGATGGTGGGCCTTAGCGCAATTGTGCGCAATCCTTTTTATGGATTCAGAGACATAAAACCCTAGGGTCCCATGATGACCTAGCTAACCGCCAACTCCCCCTCTCTCTTCTTGATCCTTGCAGCTTGCCCCCCAACAGGCGGCGCTACCCGGTCCCCAGCTCTGCCAGCAAGGAAACCTGAGCTCGGGCTCCTTCTATCCCTCCCTGTGCGCGGGTCTAGAGGGCACACCGGGCATACAGGCTTGGCATCAGCCAAGGACTCTTCCCCAACGTTTTTGTGGAGAGAACAGCCATTAGAGAATGGTACTCCGTCGCCTGTGGCAGGCCAGACCCGAGTAAGCTCCTCCTCGACCATTGTTTCCCCTGCAGTCGCGCAGCTACACTTGGGCGAGCACGGCCTGATCTAAGAAGATTCGGCCACTGGCGCTTGTTGCAACCGGCTGGGATCACTCCCCGGCAACAGTGCCCCTCCCCTGACCACCTCTTATGGCCGCAGCCTCCCTCACTTGATCGCAACTTCACCAACTTCGCACCGAAGCCGCCACAGGCCATTGGTTTGGTACGAGTTGGGGCAAAACAGTCCTAGCGATCCTTGTGTGGCAACATCGGATGGTCGTAGGTGGAGCACAACACTCTAGAAAACTCGTACACTGCTGTGCTTACCTTTGTCGCTGTTGGAATGGTTCCCGATCGCCAATTTGACATTGTCGCTTATCGGGACATTGAAATCAGCACTTCTGTTGGCTCCGGTGCGTTCCACGGTGCTCAAAACCGCTCCGGACAGCAAGCATGCAATCCGGCACATCAAAACCTTCTGGATTACACCTTTACTCAGACTTCGAACTCGTGATATCGACGGTAAATTCCTTAACTTCGCACTTAATGTATTTTTGTCGTGCACTGGGTGTTCGGCTCAATGCTGAGGTGACGTTTTCTCGTCACAGCTATCCAACTAATCATATTTAAATCTAGATTTACTATAATTAAAGATAAAGCATACAGATATAGAACTGTTTGATATGATATATTTTATTTTTTTTCTATCTGTTTAAATTAAATAGAATTTTAATTAGACTTTGATGTGAAGTCAATTTAGACTTTATATAGAGGGGTACTGGTCCTGCCATCTTTTCATATATATATTTTGGTGAAGAATTATTATCTGTTTCATACTATATAGGAGAATGCGCGAGACAGGAGGAGAAACTAAATTATCCGAGTTCAGTTAGTGACGTTCATAACGCAATCGGACTTCTCGCTTCCACAAATTGGTAAATTTTAAATTAAAACGGGTAAAAACATAAGAAACTTAACGTCATTATTTTGATTCAACTATATAAACTTCAAAAAAAATTGATATCTAACCTTTCAAATCATGTGATTCAAGCAATTTGATTACTCTTACACTTCAAAATTTTAGTGCACAATTTATTGTAATTGACTTAATTAGAATATCTATACAAATATATGAAGAGCTGCCAGGACATTTATTTTTTATTTGGAGAGAATGGGTCCGACCTTAATAATTGTAATTTTTTTTTTTTCTTTTTGTGACCCGCCTCTCTTGAATATTATTCTTTTTTTTTTTTTTTTTGTCTATTTACTTACTATTTCAATTAATACATCCACATACGTTCAATTATAATCACCATAAATTTTCTTGATTCTAATACAAACTTCTTATTTTCTAAACAATTACCTTCTAGATGAAGCGGACTATCAAGAAGGCCCAAATTCAGCACCTTTTGTGAGAGATGAAGAGACTTGTAATTGCTACCATCAATACCTTCAAAACTCCCAATGGATGCCAAGGGTTATGGACAATCCACAAAATCATAGTGGGTTTAGCAGATATTTTTAATATAGGCTTAGTGAGAGAGTTCATGTAGCCTATAAATAACAGGATTGGCTAAAGTCAAAAAATCATTCCTATTAATGCACCTACCGACCTTCAATTATAATCACAAAAAATTCTATACAAAGGTTAGATAGTGAAATCAAAATATGTTACAGTTTAGTTAAATTCTATATATTTTACCTAAAAAATAGGTTAAATTACAAAAAAATTTCTTTGCACTTTTTTCATGTCTTTGTTATTCACTGTATAAAATTTCGCTTCAATTTGAACTCATGCTTTGCCATTATTGTAAATAGCCAAAAGTTGGGATGATCATCAAATTTTGATGCAAAATTTACTGAAATGATTTGATGCATCACATTAGTTGTATAATCAAACAACTATTCAAATTGCAACATATATAGATATCTAAACGTAAATAAAATCGTTCTTTTCCTCAACTAATTCCTCAACTAAATCTATCAGAATTAGCATTTTACGGCAAATTAATTCAATCAATGTGATTATAAATCATTGAACATAACAATGGTGATATGCGAGCTCATTTTTATAAAGTTGTACACCCAACTTCACTAATCATCAAAAAATATTTAACTGGTTTGATACAGTGGTAAATTGTACAGTTTAAATTGAAGCACGATTTTATATATATATAGCAATCCGGTCCACTAACGATAATAACTCGTTAGGTCCAAACCATAACACGATCCGGTCCACTAACGATAATAACTCGTTGGGTCCAAACCACAGCCCAAAATACTTAAATATAATAAGTATTATTATTAGTGTTCATATCTCTTATATACTCAATTATAATTTTATTTCTATTCGATACATATTCCCCCGCGATGTGAGATTTGTCTTGCTAGTCCTATCATCTAGACCCAGTTCGTCGAGACTCGTCACACACTTCCGACTGATTATTGACTCTGATATCAAATATAACGACCCAGCTCATTAACAATAATAACTCGTTGGTCCCAAACCACAACTCAAAATTCTTAAACTTATTTATTATTATTAAAATTCATGTCTCTTACATACTCAATCATAATCTCATTCCAATCCGATGTAAAATTATTAGGGTGTCATAATATAAAATTGTAATTGAGATACCAAGTGAAATGCAAAGAAAAATTCTATAAGTTAGGTCCTATTTAGATGCAGGAATATTTTTTTTGCCATATTTTTTTGATTTACACAACAATCATACAATATTTAGTAAATAGCGAGTTTGATCAAATTGTTTAAACTTTATACCACATTCGACATTCGAGCTGCTTTTTCAGAATAAGATAAGGTATTGTTTGAATGCATAAACATATCATTTTTGGTTACTTGAGAAGTACATAGAATTTTGTAGACAAGAATATTTTATTCAACCTTCAAATTATTTTTTAAAATAAAATAAATTATCTCGATAAAATATAATATTTTATCATATTATGAGTATCAAAATTTTTTAAAACATAAAATAAACTAACCTCATAACTTTCAATCACACAATTTTTTTTTTTTTTTTTATAAAGGATAAGTTATCATTCGATAATTTATTTCGATATCACAGTATAACGTGAATTACTTCATAGGTAAAATATTTTGATAAGAGCAAGAATTTAAGTATTTTTCGACACGGTCCGTATTCATCATGCTGTATCGTGCCAACAAGATACTGACACGATACAGCCCACGTGCCAATGACACAGCTGAAAATACTTTTTTTTTTAAATTACTAAGTAATTTTTTTAATAAAATTTAAAAAATTTAATAAAAATATATAATAAGTAATTAAAAAAAATTATTACTAAAGAAATTAAATATTTCATACTGATCGGCACACATATAATTCTTATAACCGGCACTCATCGACATCGCTCGGCATGCGCTTTAGGCACATTCCCCCACTTAAATTATTAGAGGAGCAAATATAGAGATCAAATTTTTTACTTTTAATTATAGAAAAATAATCTCATACTGAATAAATTATCATTATATGACTTATTTCGATATCAGGACAGAGCATATATATATATATATATATATATATATATATATATATATATATATATATATATAATTAACAAACATTAATTTAATTTATTTATGTACATTTTGAAATGTAACATCTCCTCCTCCACCAGCTCACCTCTTTATATATCTTTTTGGTTCTAAGGAAAGAGAGAAAGAAAAGGTAATAGAAGAGGTAGGAAAAGAAAAGAGAGAGAAATAGAGATAGAGAGAGAGAGAGGAGGTGATGAGTCCCTCTCTTTGTTCGTTACCGATTTTCATATTGTAAGGGCAATTTAATCCTCTCTCAATCTTGCACGGGAATCGCCTCAGACCGATTTGGTAATCAATTTTTCCAATTACATCCTAAAATAGTGAGGCTGTGCGTGAATTGTGTTCTATTTTTATGTTATTTGTGATTTTGGGTTGTTGGGTTTTGATTCTTATTGATTTGGGAAGGATCGGTGCTTCGTTGATTGGATTTAGTGGATCCCATTTCGTTTTTGTTGGATTTTGTATTGATTTTTGGGATTTTTCTTTGGTTTTTGAGCGATCTGAATTGGATTCAGCTGGTTTTTGTTATCCGATTAGATCTGGTGTTGATCGGTTGGTGCTTTGTATCTTCCGAAGCTGATGCATTGGATGCTAAAAAAATTGGATTTTGATTCAGGGTCCTTCTTTTATTTTGCTTCAGTGTTGTTGTTCTAGATCGGATCTGATTGATAGCAGGTGTTTTAATTGAATTTGGGTTACCATTTGGGTTCCCTTGTTGTTAAATTGCCTAGTTATTGTGAATTCAATTGTGGAATTGCAGGGAGAGAAGAATGGAGACCGATCATGGCAAGCTATTTATCGGGGGCATCTCTTGGGAGACGAATGAGGACCGGCTTCGCGAGTACTTCCAGAGCTTCGGGGAGGTGGTGGAAGCTGTCATCATGCGGGACCGAACCACCGGCCGTGCTCGCGGGTTCGGCTTCATTGTGTTTGCTGATCCGTCGGTCGCAGAGAGAGTAGTCATGGAGAAGCATATGATCGACGGCCGCATGGTAATTTGCCTATTTGATTGGCTATATATATATATATTTCGTTTTGATCATTTAGGTATTGCCATTGCTAAAAAATTGTGTGAATGTGGTTGAATGACTATCCTACTGAATTCAAGTCGTTGGTTGGTGAATTTCTTAGGTGGAGGCCAAAAAAGCTATTCCTCGGGACGATAATCAGGCCATTAACAAGAGCAACGGCAGTGCCCACGGTTCTTCTCCCAGCCCGGGCCGCATCAGAAAGATATTTGTGGGAGGCCTCCCGTCGACGGTGACGGAGGCCGACTTCAAGAAGTACTTTGATCAGTTCGGGACTATCGTCGATGTCGTCGTGATGTACGATCACAATACGCAGAGACCGAGGGGCTTTGGGTTCATCACATTTGACTCGGAGGATGCTGTGGATCGGGCATTGCTCAAAACCTTCCACGAGCTGAACGGTAAGATGGTTGAGGTGAAAAGGGCTGTGCCAAAAGAATTATCCCCTGGAATCAACACGCGTTCTCCGAATGCAGGATATAATTACAACTATGGTTTGAGTAGGGGAAATAGCTTTCTTACTGGATACAACCAAGGGCTCAGCCCAAGCTCTATAAGTGGTTATGGAATGAGGATGGATGGAAGACTTGGGTTGCTAGCTGGCGCGCGTGGTAATGGTTACTCTTTGTTTGGTCCTGGATACGGAATTGGAATGAATATTGAGCCTGAGATAAATCCAAGTTTTGATAGAAGCAGAAACTTCAATAATAGCCTAAATTATGGGCAGCAATTGAGCCCTTATTATAGTGCGAGTTCAAGTAGATACAATAGTACTAGTGGCTATGGTGAGGGTAGTGATATTACCGGGTCGGTGTTCAGTTCAGTTGATCGTAATATATGGGGCGATGGCGGACTTAACTATACTGCTAGCTCTGCAAGCTCCAATAGCTTTACGCCATCTGGAGGTGGAAACATAGGTGGGTTTGGTAATAATAGTGCGAATTGGGGAAATTTTGGTGGATTTGGAGAGAGTAGGTCTGGTCTTGGTGCAACCAATTATGGAATAAATAGTGGGAGTGGCGCTGTTAACACTTCTTTTGCTGTATCGGGCAATAGTTATGGAGGTACCCGTGCAGATTCATACAATAGTAACCCAATGTATGAAGATATAACATGGAAGCCTGCGTCTTCTGAGCTCGATGGGTCCGGTCCGTTTGGTTATCAGCTTGGCAATGCAGCTTCAGATGACACAATGAGGGTCCGGCATGTTCGATAATCTGCTATAGTGATACTAAATAAGCAAACATATAGAGGTACGAGGTTCCTTGCACTTCATCCTTTGTCCTTTTAGTGAACATATTTTTGTTTGTGCTTTGAGAGTGCTGTAAAAGTATCGTGGTATTTTAGCTGGCTAAATCAAGGTAGATGAAATGATGGAAGTAACAAGCCTTTGAGTAGTTCAGGAAAATCTCACTCATTTGGTGGATCCAATATAGCTAACCAACATAAATTCTTACACTAAAGGAACCAATCTGTGTTTTTCCAACTGAACAGTTATGAAACACTTACTATAGGTTTTAATTTGGTTGGATGACAACAAATAAATAGTGCAGTGCTTGAGACTATGGGCATTCTTGGGTTTGGATGGTTCAAATCTTTGACATCCAACTATTCATTTCAGATCCAAACAAAATAGTCTTTGATTCACATATTTTTTTGGTTCATATACTATAGGTCTAGCTCTACGAGCTGCACCTTTATCTTCCTCTAATTGTTGTCATTCATTCAAATCCTTTTTGCCACTCAATCCTATTTTTTTACTGCATTTGCCTAAATAAATTTTGACTGAATCTTTTCTATTGACCCCCAACCTTGTCATTTTTGGCCTTCTACCTCTTTTTATGTTACCTTTTAAGTTCGTCTTGCTTTTATGAATAGGCATTTGTATCTCTACATCATATGCAACTATAGTACTGCAAGGCTTCTCTCATTTTGTACTATATCGAAGTCACTTCTGCATGTGGTCATCACTACATATCCAACAGATTTTTTTTTTTTTTTAATGGCTCAAAATTTTGCCTCATAAGTTGCTTCGGTTGTCTGAAATGGTGTTGGAAAAATGGCTCACGGTGTGTTGAATGCTTTCATTTCTATGGTATGAAGTGAAGAAATGTGAAAATAAGGTCCATACTTGCTATATTAACAATAGAGACACATCTATTAAAGTGAGTTCTTTGTTTCACTTGGCCCATTATAGCAAGATTGCATAGGATTAGAAAAAATTTACGTGCTAAGCTATTTATCTGACATTGTGTTTTGAAGATGCACATTGTCATGAAAAGATCTGAACAGAAACAGCTTAACTAGCCTGATTTGTAGTGTTCTATGAGGTGAAAATTGAATGGCTTAATTCACAAGATATTTTAATAAACTTATTATTTGTATGTAAAGTTTGCATTGGAAATTGAGTTGCACGATTATATAATTAATAACTTAAGAGACTTACACATACGATGATTACACTCAACTAAGTACATTTAAGTGATGGGTTCAAATAAAATGACATCCGAGTGTTCTCTGAAGTCTTCCAACTAGCTAGCTGCACTCACAAGATGAGACATGCCGCCTGATATAAAAGACTTATGTAGATTTCTTCCTATTATCATGTTCATAAACTACAGTACATGGGAGACGTCTCCCAATATAAAAGATTCATTTCTTTCATGTCTTATTCTTGTTGTTATACTGGCTTGTAATCATGTATCGCACCAAATAACTATACTGGATTATATGGTATGGACTATGGAATGCCAAATGAAATATAATAAGCACTTGCACACTTGTTAGCATGTATGAATGTGCCTAAGTTGTCTTTTGTCGCATATTAGCTTCATTCTGCTACTAGTAAATTGAAGGTGTTTTACTGTTCAGTTGCCTGTAAGGTTGATACCAGGAGCAGATGATCTCCTTGTATATGCTATCAAATGTAACAACGCATCTCTTTTACATCTCTAACAGCACAAGCATTAAGTGGATTGAATATGATACTAATATGGAAAATCATCAACTTACTACAGTATTTAAGTAGGTGCTATTTGATTCGGTTCCTTGTTCAATGGCTTAGTCTTGCACACTTATTCCTCTTGCATAATTTTTTTTATTTTTTTTTAAGATCCTATGTGGTTAAATGAACAAGTATCTTGAGATAGCTTGTGCATTACGAGGATTTTCTTTTCTAATTGCAACCTAGGAGTTAAATTTTTAGCTATGCAGAATCCTTATATTCGAACCTCTCCGGATTGTTGTTTTTGCCTATGAGGTTATTATATTCTGAGGAAAATGATTTAGAGAACATATATATTATACGGAGAATAAATAAATATTGCTGTTGTAAACATCACTTCTAATCAACCAATTACCACACATCCTTTGAGTAGCAATATAGTTGTGTTGAATAAGATATTCCTGCATGCAACAACCCTGATAGGCACAAAGCCGTTGTCTCAAGACCCTGAACACATCGAAGTACATGTACTGGAAGTACCATGAAATAGCTAACATCTACATGCATAATTTACGTCAACTTACGGAGACTTCTTATTGAGATTTAGATAAGAGCGGAAAGGCCTCTGTTCGGCATGTTGTCACCTTAATTCTTTAGCCACTATTGGTTTTTGCCATTCTTGAATTAAAACTAATTTCATTTACATTTCTCATTTTCGTTCTTGAATTTTTATGGTACTTTTTGATGTCCAGCCACTCATAACCATATACGCTATATACCATACAAATAAAATCTGTCATGCCCAAATGACACTGAAAGTTATCCATTATTATTTTTGTAAAGACGGAAAAAACATGGGCCTGTAATATCTTATCAATAGCAATAATGCTCAAGTACAAGGCATATTTTGTACTATACTAGGTTTACATTACTAGTTGATATGTGTTTATAATGGATCGATGAAACATGAAGCAACTGGGCATATTATAAGACAGCCTATGTCAGCAACCTCAAACATCAAATTGTAAGGCCTTGTTTGGTATTGTTGCCCATATCTATTTTCTTAAAATTAAATATTTGTATGAAAGAGCGTAGAATGGATGGTGGATTGCTTTCCATCCTTTCACGGAAGGTGTTTGTTTGGCAACAAAAAAGGGAAACTTGAGAGATTATTTTTTGCGATTATGATTTTTTTTTTTTGAAGTTGTGATCCCTCAACTGTCAGTATGCATTGCAAGCTAGCCAATCATAAAGAAAAGTAGGGAACTCAACCTGTCAGCATATCACATAGAATTGTGTGAAGAAAATGGGCAACAATGCCTAACAAGGCCTAACTATCTTGTTTTGTTTAAATATTGTGATAAAAATCAATCATAAGTGTTCCTTCTCTGGCTCGTACAAGTACTAGAACTTCTGTAGAGGTTTAGCTTATTATGGAAGTGTAAAGAGGATGTAATAAGGCGAATGTATTCATTTGACTTGATAGATAATGCACGTTAAACTTCTATTCATGCTCTATATATTACTTCCTGCCAATTTTTCTCATTGTCTCTCTCTTGAAATAACTTTGAATGTCACTGATCTCAATCTTTTTGCTCCTCCATTGCTCAGGAATTGCTTCATAGGGACGACATTCTTTCACTACAGAGCTTGCCATAGTCGAAAGAAGCCATCCAATCAGGTGAGATTACTTAGATCTAACAAGAGAGTTTGATTTGTAAAAACTCAGGTTTCGGGGAATTAAAATTCATAGGATTTTGCATTAGTGTTTGACATTTTATTACAGCGAGTTAGGGTTGCCTTTTGTTTTCCGATTGAGATGTGAAAGCAGATTGCGGGATTTATATATATATATAGAAGAGTGTTTGATATATTTCCGGCATCGAGCCGTATAGACTTATTTGTACACAAAAAGGCTGTAGCATCTAGCATTTTGCTAGTTTGTTGTCAGGATATTCATTTTTATTTTTGTGATTTTAGTGCAAATGTAATAGAGGTCTTATTGTTCTGTTAGTGGAACTCTTTTCTGGGATACCTACCACCTGGTTGCCCAAGAATCATTGTTGTTCATTACTATAATAAAATTTGCTTCTAGAAAAGTTCGTGACTTACTACTTGTAAACTCTTTTCTTATTTACATTGTTGGTACGTATGGATCATGTGGATACATTATTTCTCCTACCTTTCTTGGAACTGCTTTAGATCCCGGCATGTGTTCTGCTTGCTTCATTATTTTGCTAATAAAGTGGGGATTCTTCTGCTTTTTTGCTCTACTTTGAAAAAGGTTCTTTGGTGCAAGCTCATTTTGGTACAGGTGACCTTGGTTTTGTTTGTGTCATTCATTAGTTGTCCTGAGATTGCTATTTCGGTTTCCGTAAGTTCCTTACGTCAGTTTTGTCAGAATTTGGGAACTGGGATTGAATTGGAATTTGACCCACACTGACGGGTTTGGATCATGTTTGGGTCGGATTTCACTTTAAACTTGATCTTAGATCAAAAGTCCATACCAAATTTTAACTGATTTTCCGTCAAGTTTAGATGATCCAACCGAGCCCAAAGCTTGATCCAAATTCAAAGTCTCTTACAAAACTGAGATAGGAGTCGTGGAGTACCAAAATGATGATACAAATGAAATCATATGGCATTAATACCAAAATGCTCTAAATCACCCGGCCTTATTTTAAGTTTACCCATTGTTGGGGCCGAAATATCGTATTGACCATTGACCGGGTTTGGTCCGCGATCGGCTCTCGTGTTGACTCTCGAAATGTGATGTGCCGCGTGCCAAAGGGATAAAGCAATCGGGCCGAGTAGGGATCTGCTCGACCGGATTCTTCTCAATCAAATTCTCGAGAGAGTTCGGCTTAGATTAGCGGAACTGAGGTTTGGAGACGCACAGAGTTCGACCTAGAGGAGCCGAATTGGGATTCAGAGACAAGGATTTGACACGGCTAAGGAGTCGATTAAGAATTTGTATTGTTTGGAATGGGGGTAACAGGAACCGATTACAAGTTAAGACTACTCCTAGGAAGTGCGGTAAATGCTAGTATAAAACTTATCTAGGAAAGTAATAAATGCAGGTATGAGGTATGAAAAAGCAGGGGTGCTCACTAGCTTACGAGGTTGCAGGATCCTTTTTATTTTTTATGGTTCGGTTATTTATACATTTACGAATCATGGGTATAATCGCCAATTTCAGTAATCGGCGTGATTTAAGGGGAATTATTGCATATCTCTCAACTACTTCATTTTGAGTCGATTCTTCTCAATGGGATAGTAGTCGTTTTCTTGTCCATGTTCATCCCCTAAATGGCGCGCCGAAGCGTGATCTTCGGCGCTTTCCAATACTAGGCGCCGCTTGCCTTTTCGGAGTCAGTTACGAGATTGGCGCCGGATCTCTTACCCTTTCCTTTCAGGGTCTTTCCTTTTGCGGTTCGAGCAGCCGATAGTTGACCCTAGCCTTGCCCCTTTCGTCATTCGACTGAGGCGACCCCTTTGCCTTCGGCTGAAATTGATCTTGGTTAAGGCACGAGTCTTCTTTTGTCGACTGAAACTCTTATCAGTTGATATCCTTAGCCGATGGTACATGCCACGTGTCACTTCCTCAAGTGGCAAAAATTTTGACCTCAACAATGCCCTCTCGGCAATCGCCTGATGTGTCATTCGGGTGATTGTCGAAGTTGAGTAGAATGACAGGCGTGAGCTGCGGGATCTTTGATCATTCCTGTCATATTTTGTCCTATTGTGATCCTTCCATTCTCCCGGCTCTCTAATCGAGATATTTGACCTTAACGGCGGATCCTCCCTCCACGCCTTTTGATCAAATTTTTACCGACTGTGCTTCGGTCGCTTCCTTATTAAGGTTTCGCTCCTAGATCTTCGCAATTGCTTATTGCTTGAATTGATATGACGTCACCAACCTATTCGACGATTCGCGTCCGTTCGTAGATCATTTCGCCATAAATGTTGCTGATTTTCTAGGGACGGCGGTTCCTGTTACATCGGTTTGAAACCTTTCTTTTCTTTTTGCTAATATTAGGGCACATGCCATCTTTCGGAGTTTACATATTCTCTACTCCGGCACTTTTTTACCACCTTTTCCTCCTCTTTGCATTATCTCCTTCGCCACTTGTTTGGCTCTTTCTTTTCCCATGGCTTCTCGCGCTAACCCGTTGCCGTCTGACCCCGCCGTTGATTTTCGGCTCCTTCATCCGACGGTGGAGAATCCCTTACGCTTTCTCATGGGCCCTCCTTCGTGGCAAATCCCTTCGAGAAAACCTTCCCGTTCATAACCGCCGGCATCTTGCTGTCGGCAAACAAGGTTTACCTCGGTACTTGGGGCTCCGATAAGGTTTTTGGGAGGAGTCTTCATACCTGGCCCGCCGCTTTTGTCTCTTATGTGCAGTGACTTGACTGGGTCCAGGCCACCTACAGGGACCTGTGGAAAGAAGTTGACGTCTTCGACGCCATCCAACTTTCCCGGAATAGTTATCGGGCCGATCCGCTGCTTCTAGCGCCGGCCTTGTGCTTCTGGTCGCCGCGCTCTAATACTTTGTTCTTTCGTTCGGGGCCATTTACCCCAACGCTGATGGATGTGGTCGCCATCATCGACCTTCGCCCTCATGGCATCATTCTTTCTTCAGCTTTCTCCGATGAAGGCATGGACTATTTCGCTCCCGTCTGGATGCGAAGACGGACCTCTCATACGGGAGGTTCGCGAGGATCTTTACTGGTCGCGGGGCTGAGTCGGTATCTAAGGACGAGCATATTGCTTTTCTTTGGTACTGGCTGTGCTACAGCCTCTTTTGCACCCGGTCCCAAAAGATGAACCGGGATTTCCTGCCGATAGCCGTGGCGCTAGTCGATGGCCAGAAGTTCGCCCTCGGCCCTTACTTTCTCGCCTTTTTGTATCGAGAGATATTCGAGGCGATAAAGCCAGCTCCTCACGACAATAATCATCTAGTGATTGGCTCGGGGTGCATCGTTCTGTGGTTCTTGCAGCTGTGCCTTCAGTTCTACTTCCCTTCACTCCTTCGCTGCACGAAGCTTCCTCCGGTCTCCTCTCAACTCTCCGTTTCTTTTGGCCAATCTTTTGGCTGTCCCGAGCCCTTTTCTTCGGGTAGTTCCCTCGATTTTTTGCATTATTTTCGAGTATTTTACACCGAGGAGAAACGACCAAAGGGTCGTTGGGCGCTTTTCGCCTCTAGGAACAACAAACCTTCTTAGTTTCGGGAGAGGTTTGAGTACATCCGCAACCAGGCAGAGTCGGCGGAACTCACCGAGCATATCACTATGTGGTACTGTGATGACCCGGATCTCCGCAGAGCTTTTGCTGTGTGATCAGCGACTTTTGGAGGTTTATTCGGTGTGATGGAGGTGCTTGTGCGCAAATCGAACCTCAGGATTGGACCCAGCGCGAAATTTGGATTAAGATTACTTATCTGGATGCCTTCGACAAATTTTAGAAGTGAAATTGGGCAAAACGGACATCGAATTTGGACTCAGCGCGCGAAAATGATAAAAATGGACTATTTACTTGTATTTTTCGGAGTCCGGATGCCAAAATACAGATTTCGAGACAAGGTTACTGTTCCGGTGGCCGGGGCAGCGCCGGCGGCGGCGGGGAGGCAGCAAAGCGCGGCGGCGCGGGTGCGGGCAGGCGTGGGCGCGAGCAGGCGTAGGCAGGCCGGTCGACGGGACTTGGCGTGAACCGGGACCAGCGGGTTTTCGGCGTGGACACGTGGCGCACAGGGATTGGTCGGTCAACACACACGGGACAGCGCGTGATTCGTGCCGGGCGCGGCGCACGGTGGACCCCGCCAGGCCACGTGTCGCCCGCCCATTGGCGGCGCACCGTGGATCGCGCTGCCATGTGGCGCGCCGTGATTGGCGGGCGCGCATGTGCAAGGTGCGCGTGGCGCGAAGAGGCGACATGGCGCGCTGTGGGAATTTCGGGCGCGCACAGTATTGGGCCGGGCCGAATTCGGGCGCCCGAATCTTGCGCCAGAATTCGGATTGCCTTTCTTTGTGGGCTGGGCTATAAATAGCCCCTTTGGGCTTTTTTTTTAGGGCTTTTTCCGAGCCCTCTTGAGCCCATCTTCGACTGGGAGCTTCACCTTCGAGTTTTCTTCGATTTTTGGGATCCCGGGAATTTTTTGAAGTCGTGTCTTCAGCGTTCCCCTTGACATCGTGCGCTTTGACGTGCCTTCGATACTGAGCTTCTTTCGTCGCACTTCAGTCTGCGAGCTCCCCTGGATTACCCCGATAGAGTTTTGAGCCGATTTTTGTGGCAGCGCGTTCACGAGAGGTACACCTTCGATTTTTGTATTGATCACTTCGCTCCGTTTCGAGTTTTTGGTGGTGTTCACAAGATACCTTCTGACCCCTTGTATTGCTGCGATGTTTGGGACAGCGCTGGAGTATTATTAGGATTTCTCGGCCTTTGGGCATCGGATCGGGGCGTGTGAGGACTCGATCGGCATCTACGCTTCGAGAGGAATGCGATCGTATTTTTATCGAATTTTTCTGAGGTTGTTTCGAAGGTGATATTTATGCTTCTTCGTGGTTGTTTTCTGCAGATTGGCGGGTTGTGGGTAGTTTGACTTACCGCAATGTTCTATTTGTATCTTGGCCTACAGGTGTCGGAACGAGCAGTATAAATACTCGATTTGGATCTACTCGTCGCGAGGATCGCAGCTGTGATTTTTCTGGATTTTTCGGAGGACTGCACGTAGGTGAAAAATCCCCTTTTCTGTGCTGGTTTGTAAAAACAAGTGTTGTTTGGGGTGTGTTTGTGGTGTTGATTGCTTGTTGGCTATGATGTTGGTTGGAGCAGAGGCTTGTGCGACCGAGTACCGAGGGTGCGGTTTCGGCGGATTTTGTTAGCGAGTGGCTACGCACTTCACCGACTTAGGCTTTGCCTGCGAAAAGCGATTCAGGTGGGTTGCTTCGTCTCCAGAACCGGTGGACGGTTCTCTAATTCTATTTGATAGAATATTTGCATGTTAGTGTACCCATGTATATGATGGAGAGGTAAGCTTAGTATCGGTATTTATTTGAGAATCGCATGAGTAATATCCATGTTATGTTTTATGATAATTGTGATAGTGGATGTCATGATGATGATTAATAGAAGCTTACCTTTGAAAATATTGCCCCTTTTGATTGATAACATGCATGATTAAATGTACAATCTCTAGGATCGAGATGTAAGCATGAGGAATAGCCTAGATCATGTAAATTGACATACTATAGTAGTGATATGTTAGCATGTCATGTTAGCACATAGTCTTTTATGAGATTTGATTACTCGATGGGGTAGGATGATAAATCTATGTGCGGGTATCACTCTGATGATTTATGATGGACCATGGATTATGGACAGGTGTAGTTGATTAGTGATTTTGGCATGTGGTTATACCTATGTGGAGCTACTATTTGTTATACTCTCTTTTATCTTCCTTGAGGACAAATGCATGTTTATATGGGCATCTAGATAGGCCATCTTTTACTGCTACACTATCATGTTGGGACTTGACATAGGAAAAACCATCTTTGCTTCTTTTCTCATTTTTAGTCAGTCATGTGGTTCTTGTTGCTCGGGTTCGAGCAGGGGTTTGGGATAGTGTAGCCGGGATCTTGGAGTCAGGGACAGGTTGTACTTGATTGTGGATGGCAGGGTATTACGGTGACCGCGGATATTAGGCGGCTGACTGGATGTTGGTTGTTGTACCGGTTTGTGGATGGCAGGGTATTGCGGTGACCGCGGACATTGGGCGGTTGACCGGAGGTTACTTGTGCATCAGATTGGGGATCAGAGTTTTCTTTAGTGGATGAATTTTTTCACTTCGATCAGAGTCATGATCCAGACCTGCTATATTATGATACTTGTGACAGAGATACTTTACTCGTGTGGGTCGCTCCCCTCGAGTGCCACTCCGCAGTGTGCGATCGTGCCGGACAGGAGCCGGTCAGTCTTTGATTCCTTGATACTATTTCTTTGCGTCGGTGTTATGAGTCAGTAGCATACATGATGCGGCCGGCAGAGCAGGCAGTGCCAGTTTTTACTGGTCCATGGATTGGGTTTATTCAGGCAGGTACTTTTATTGTTGCACTCGTGTCTGGGGGCTGAGTGGAGTCTAATAGTTGTGATTAGACCAGTGCTAGTGTTGTTGGGAGCCGTTTGGATTGACGGTGGTCCCGGATCGTTGAGAGTACTTCGACCGTTGTGCAAGATGCTTGAGGATCTCGAGTCTATTCGTTCTGAGAGAGCGTGGATTTCGACTATAGCCTGCATGTGCTACTATTCGATAGCGAGTTAGTCTGATTGGACACCCTATGTTGATGCACTAGGAAGGCGCGGGCTTGACTGGACCAGATGTGGCACTCAGCTCAATTGGGTCGATTGAGCAACTCGTGTGCGAGTGGTCGCATATCTATCATCGGTTTTTCCCATTGAGCATTTAGATAGAGACATGGTAGCTGTTGAGTATCTCCACCTTTCTTGTTCAGTTTTTACTTCATCGTTATCTTATGACTCTAGTAGACTTGGTGGGCAGACCGTCGGGCCTGGTGGCGGTACCCACTGAGAACTACGTGTTGGTGTAGTTCTCATACCCGTTGGGGGTTTTCCCCCTTATTTTTCTTTCCTCTCATTTGTTTTGCAGAGTCATTGCGGGAGTTGCTGATTCTGTTGTTACTGGTCGAGGCGAGGAAGTCGCGAGCTAGATCCCTACCTATCTTTGGAGAGTAGCTATACCCCCACATTGGAGACTTGTAGTACAGTCAGTAGATTATTTTATTTCCACTTTTGAGAGACTATTGTATTGTGAAGATCTGACTTGTACTGAGAGCCTACTGATGTATTATTTTAGTTTACCTCCCTGTTGAGTTCTGGGTTATTGTATCAGATGATATTGTATGATGATCATTTTTGGGAGATAGATATTGTATCATTATTTCTAGTTGTACATATGGTTGGATTTTAGTTTTACAGCAGTTTTCTTTATAGCTCTGATATCTGTTTAGCTGTAGTACATTTTCTTGTAGGTTGGACG
Organism: Tillandsia fasciculata; assembly: GCA_029168755.2. Taxonomy (NCBI): domain Eukaryota; kingdom Viridiplantae; phylum Streptophyta; class Magnoliopsida; order Poales; family Bromeliaceae; genus Tillandsia; species Tillandsia fasciculata. The sequence goes on along the minus strand of CM054944.1, from coordinate 19,173,968 downwards.
CTTCGCCTATGTAGGATTTTTGTATAGGCGGCGGATCTGTTGGTGAGCCCGGGTCGTAGTTTCGATCCCGGGGCGTGACAGGTACTCACTCCTCGCTCCCCGAGACCTACACGTCCGCCTTAAAAACCGATCCAAATTGGTGCCGAGCATCGAGGTTTATTCGCCTCACTTTGCAGCCCGACAGTTCGGGCTGGTCCAAGCTCTTCCGGCCCCGGCCTCTTACTTCACTGGTAACTCCCATCGCGGTCGTCATCCAATAAAGGGAGTAGCCGAGGTAGATCAGGTTACAGCTGCCGGGAACCGCCTAAAACAACACTTCATCCCCGTGTTGTTCGAAGTGGTTTCTGAAGGCTTTTCTGACGAGCTCTTCCGGTGGTCGTGGAGCGATGCCTGTAAAGCCTTGTTCGGCATTGCCTTTGCCGAGATGGTCGACCGGTTCAATTTTGACGTCAATCCTCTGTCCAAGTCTGAAGGTATGTCCGCTATTTTTCTTTTGAGTTTTCTCGATACATTCTTACTAAATTTTAATTCACATTCTCTCTCTCTCTCTCTCTCTCTCTCTCTCTCTCTCACACACACACACACACACTCTCCGTCTCCGTCTCTCCCTTTTTCTCTCCCACTCTCCGTATCTCTCTCAAACACAAACACACTCTCTCTATCTCTCTCTCTCTCTCTCTATCTTCTCAGACAGAGAGAGTCTCACACTCTGTCTCTGTCTGCCCCTCTCTCTTACTCTCTCACGCACTCTCTCTGTCTCTCTCTATCTCTCTCAGACAAAGAGAGTCACACACACACACACACACACACATTCTCTCTCTCTATCTCTACCTCTCTCTGTCTCTCTTTCTCTCTTTCTCTCTATCTCTCTCTCACTGAAAGAGCTCTCTCTCTCTCTCTCTCTCTCTCTCTGAGAGCTCTCTCTCTCTCACTGAGAGAGAGCTCACTCTCTCTCCCATCACCCCCCACCTCAAGAGCCCTTTGTCTCTCTCTCTTCTCTCACTCTCTCTCACTCTCTCTCCACCTCATCTCGTTGTTTGTCTCTCTCTCTCTTCTCACTCTCTCTCTCTCTCTCTCTCTCACTATCTCGTTGTCATTACCCCCTTCCAGAGCCCTCCATCAACACAAAACTCGCACCGACACTGTCCGCAAATCGATAAATTTATTTATCACATAATAGTCAATTTTATGTCTGATGAATGTGTTCCCTTTTATATCCATTAGGATGAAAATTTAGTTGTGACAGATAATATATCACAATACATTGGTGGCCATAAAGAATTGATCGACATCTGACGCGATATCACATTTCAAGATTTTGAAACATAAATATATAAGGTCACTAATTATGATCGAGCGAAAGTCCGTTTCTGCATAACAGTTCGATATCCAATGGGAGCTAATGAATTGGAATTACTTGTCATATCAAGTGACAATGAAATTATAGGCGTGATGAGTTTTTTTTCTATTTCATGGTTGTATAAAATTATATGTGGAGAAGCAAGTATTAACGACACAATACCATCCAACCTCTATTTACTCTACGAAAATGCGCAATAGTGATTATCAAATAAATTATATAGATCTCGAACGAATTCGTACATTAAGGTATAAAGTACTGATCATTAAATTTGTGTTTCATTCTTTCTCCTTTAATAGTCTAGGTGTAGAAAATGAATAATTTAAACTTTTAAGTGTTACAGAGTATTTGAAGTTCCATATGTGCCAGTGAGTGCATCATTGCCATATACTATTGTGGATCCATCTTCATTTGGTGGACTTCATAAGCGGTAAGTGATTGTATGATTTAGTTATATAAAATCTGAATCGATGAGAATAGTTAATCCTAAATACCTTTGTAGGTCAATTATCTATCATAATCTATATAAAGGTCCATCAGCTTGTGTTCGAAAATGCACTGATTGGAAAGTGAGAAATGCAAATGATTATGAGGATGTAATTGTGTCACGCCCCGGGTGCAGATCAGGACCCGGGCCCGCCTACAGATCCGCCGTGCACATGGGATTTCCCGCGTACACGAAGCGCTGGTCACCTGCTCTGGTATAAAATGTACAACAAGAGCATAATACAGAGCTGAAATAGAAGAACCACATAGTATCTCAGACTGGAACTACAAATACAGCTGTAATATGTACAATAATCTCCCAGCTTACTCAAAATAATACAACCCGCTGGCGGAAGCCAGACCCAAAATAAAAGGAGAATCTCACAGTCTGAGTGGGGGGTACAACGTCTATCTACAGCTCTCAGTCTCCCAGGAGATCTATCTATTCAGCGATCCCCTTACCTCGATCAGCTGCCGATGGCCTAGCAGCTCCCGCAGATGACTCTGCAAAATAAAGGAGAAGAAAGAAACAGAAAACGATAATGGGGGTGAGAACTACCAGATAAACCAGCAGCCTCCCCTAGTGGGTAAAACCTCAACTCTGACGCACCCACTAGGACTACTAGAGGCAAAAGGGGAAAAGGGAAGTGGTAAGATAAATAAGGTACTGAAACAGTAAAACTACCACTACTATGCCTCCACTGCGGTACTGGTTATCAAAACTGTATGCATGCATCAGTAAACAGTAACTGTCCAAATAACCCAATCCGTCATCTGATCTACGATCGGTACTGCCTGCTCCGCTTTCATCATCGGCCAAGATCCGCGCCGACGTGATAGCACAACTGTCATAACTGTCTGGCCCCAGCCTCTAGAGTGGAACTCGAGGGGAGCGACCCACACGAGTAAAGCACCACCGGCAATAACCGCGCCGGTATGATAAGTATCAAAAGTAGGACTGGATCATGACTATACTCAAGTGGAACAAATTCCTCCACTAAAGAAGCCTGATACCCAATCAGATGCAATAGTACTCAATACGTGGGAAACATCATCCACTAGAGGAAACCCAATCCCCAGCTAATGCAAAATAAACCAGACTCAACCCCTATCTGATGCAAGGATAAACATCTGGTCGACCGCCCACTGTCCGCGGTCACCGTAATACCCCACAAATTCACAATCTAGCACAACCTTGGCTACACTATCCCAAACCCCTGCTCATATTTGAGCAACAAACATCTAGATGCAAAGGACAACAATGAAACATGTTCAAATCCCAATATGATAGTGTAGCAATGAATAGTGGCCTTACCTGATGTCCGGGCATGCATGCAACTGTCTTTATTTTTAAAAGTTGTAAAATAGTGTCAAAGGTTTAAAACAATTGATTTACTAAATAAAAGTCATTTGCATGCGAGATCATAGCCTTTGTCTCAATCACAGTGTCCCAATATAAGTCATCATATCTTTTGTGGGGTTATATTAAGTTTTAGGGGAGTTTGTCCCAGCGGTCCTTGTCATTTGTCATATTAATTTGTCCCGATGGTTCTCATTATTGTCCTGTTAGTTGTCCTGTTAGTAGTCCTGTTAGTAGTCCTGTTAGTTGTCCCAATGGTTCTCATTAATTGTCATATTTTAGGGGATTTCTAGTAATCCCAGTGAGCTTTGTCAAAAATGAGGTAAGCAACAACCGCCCACCTCGAGCAGCTCAAACGACACCCCAGGTAGTCCCCTGGCTGTCCACAGTCCTCAAATCCTGCAAATCAACACTCCCGGTATAAATACAAATCCCAAAAAGTACATTATTTGCTGTTTTTCAGACAGCACGGGAAAAGAGGAGTTTTTCACCTCTAAAATGAGCTCCTAAAATCCCAGAAAAATCACGGTTGCGTTCCTCGCGAAGAGTAGATCAAAATCGACTCTTTGAACGCCTCGATCTGATGCTCCTACGCCAAGATAAAAATCGGAGAAGTTGACACTGTCCAGAAATTTCCACAGCAAAAAGGGGGGTCAAAGAGGGCTCGGGAATCATGCCAAAAGTACGAAACGGAGCAAAATGATCAACACGGAAATCGAAGCCTTACCTCTTACGGTCGCGCTGCCACAAAAATCGTCCAAAAATTCCACCCGGTTAGCCCGCAGTGAATTTTCGACGGAACTGCGACGGGAAATGGGCCTAAAAAGAAAATTGTCGCAGTGCGCCGCGTCGCAGATATCTTGCTATCTGTAACTCCTAAAATCCTGAGATTGTAGAGAGAGAGAGAAGAGAGAGAGAGGAAAAACTTTGGTATAGAACACTTTCTCTGATTCTCTCTCTTCGGCGCGCAACCCGAGGTGCAAAGAGAGGGGGTGGGGGACCTCTTATATAGTGGGCCAAAAGGGAATATTCCCACACGGGATCCGATCCGAACAGGAAACACCGAAATGGGCCAACCAGAAGACGCCACGTGTCCACAAAACAGCAAACAGTCTGTGCAGGCCCAATGAGAAATTGCCACGTGTCCCACGTGGTGTACGCCCGGTCCGCGCTCCGGGTCTTCCGGAAGTTTGTCGGCCTATAGGAGTGTGCCACGTGTCACAGTCCCCGTGGGCTTCTAGAAGCCGGCCCACCAATGGGAAGCGCCACGTGGCAAGGGGGGTACTCGGTGCTCCCGGTGCACGCTTGGCCCATGGACCGCGCACCCGAGCCCCCTGCCCGCGCCTGCCCCCCCTGCCCGCGCCGCGCTCCTCCGCGCTCCGCCGCTGCCCCGCCGCTGCGCCGCTGCCCGCCGCCGCTCGCCGGTCGCCGGAACAGTAATTCCGGCGGCCGGAGTTACTGTTCCGGCATGAACAGTAACCAGGTGCCAAAAATTAAAGCGAATATACTGTTTCGACCGTTTTCGCGCGCTGAGTCCAAATATGACGTCCGTTTTGCCAAATTCTCGTCCGAAATTTTGCCGAAAGCTCCCGGAAATTCCCGTTTGCCCCGATTTTCGCGCCAAGTCTATATTAAATGTTCAATTTCGATTCTACAAGCTCCGATGCACTGTACAAGCTCACCACAGTCACTGTTTAATATTGTACAGTTCCTGCGGGAGTCCGGATCATCACAAATTGAAAGTAATTATAAGCAAATAATTAGAAGAGACGATGAGCATGTAAGTGAAATCGATATTGACTCTATAGATGACGATATAGACGATGTTCCACAATTTATGGATTCTGATCATGATGGTGGTTTGAATTTTCTCACATGCGCCATTCGAGATAAAGGTGTTGAATGGATTGAAAATTCATATGCCAACAATGATGATGTGGAGGACCCGGTAGAATTCGAAGAATTTGAAGATGAACGACAACATTTCCTCCTGAGTAATGAATTAATTCATCAAGCCGTTGTTGATGCATACAATGAACAAGTCATTGATCAGGGTCCACTAAGTGATGTGGAGTGGATTAATCGGGTATTTTCTAATGAGTCATCCTTGGTAAATGCTTTGGATTGATAGCACATTGAACATAATGTGCAAGTTAGAATTGTTAAATCAAATACAACTAGATATACTGTAAGATGTGTGGTCAATTCTTACCCATAAAGATTACATGCCTCTCGATCCAAAGGTTATTCATATTTTGAAGTAAGGATTTATGCAGGACCGCACACATGCATAATTCCTATTTTGAATACAACGCATCGGAATTGTACATCTTCTTTTATATGTCAACATATACTACTCACAATAAAGGCAAGACTTTTATGAGTTCTACATAAATTTAAACTCGAGTTCGGAGTGAGTTCCACGTTAGCATATCATATAGTAAGATTTGGCAGGCACGGAATAAAACACTACAGATTATATACGGTAGTTGGGAGTAATCATATTGTGACATTTTCTCGATATTTCTCAATGTTAGAAGCAACAAACCGCAGAACTATTACGAAGATTGAGTTTATAAGTGTGACAGTATTTCAAAGATTGTTTGCACGAGCCTTTTGGACTTTTTGACTCCCGATTCATGGTTGGACGTATTGCCGGGCATTATTTAGTATCGATGCTATGCACTTATATAGAAAATACGGAGGCCATGCATTAATTGCCATATGTGTTTATACCAATGGTGGTTTATACCCGCTAGCATTAGCAATATGCGAGGGGGAGAATGACTCGAGTTGGGAGTGGTTTCTAAATTGCCTACGGAGGTACATTATATAATCTCGAGTTATTATAATAATTTTGAATCATTTTAAAGTGCTCGCGAATCTTGTTGCATTTATATTCCCACCATCAGAAGGTCATACCCATCGATGGTGTTTGCACATATGAATGCTAATATAAATGTTCATTTTAAAGCAAAATACCTACTTAAAAAATTTTATGATATTGGAAGTACCTCAGAAGAACGAGAATACTATACGTTAAAGGAAGAATTGAAAGCAATAGATGAAGATGCTTGACTATGAGTTGACAAACTTCACGCCGATAGGACATATTGAGTTAAAGCTTTCGCTGGTGATCGACGATTCGGCATTATGATAATAAATCGTTCGAAAATTTTAAATAGGGTGTTAAGGGGAGTTTGTTGCTTACAAATTACAATTTTTGTAATGGCAATATTTCATCGAGTGGTTGAATTCTTCCTATAACATCATAAGGAGGAAGCAGCAATATCTACTCAATTTGTATCAATTATTAATAAGACCATCAATAGCTTAATGACACTTGCTAGAGCACATACAGTTCGGCGATTTGGAGCTCAAGAGTTTGAAGTATTTACTAAAAGGGATTTGCAATACTAAGTGATTATCAATGGGAGGGACGTCACGCCCTGAGACCGCCTATTTGGACAGTTCGGGCACGCCAACAGACCCGCCAATCAGGCATGACCTCTCTGAACCTGAAAGGAACGGAACAACCATTTCAATCAATACAAGTGTACAATAATATACAATATCAGAGTAAAACAGCAAACTATAACATTCAATCTTTAAACAAAAAGTTTATGACAAGTTGAAAGCAAAGAACAAGAGTGAACATCACAATATAGTATCAGTTACAATTTTCTATGAACATGTTCTATATAACAAATAGTTACACTTTTCTTTATTTTTTTCCTCACAAATACACAATTCACTCAAAAAGCAAAAGCGGGTAATTATACCACTAGACCCTCTCGATTTCTAAGCTGCCGGGCTCTTGCCCCCTATCGTGTATCTCTCCAGTTGTACCTGGATCTGCAAAAAGTGAAATCAACGGGGTGTGAGAACTATAATTAGTTTTCAGAAGGTTCATCCACCAAGAAATATATTCTACACCTCTTGGTATAATAGAACCAATAGTAGCAAGATAATAAGAAAGTTGTAAATGCTATATTAGTATGCAAGTATAAAATCTCAATACTATTAGTCCATACTCTATGTCATATGCTACCATGTCATGCCATACTAGGTTACTATGCCACAACGCGGTCACTATGCCGCTATAAGGATTACACCTAACTCTACCACATTTAGTCACTTTCATTTTCTCCTAAAGGGGCTCATGCCCGGGGAGTCGGCATCATCGCAAACCTAGCAAATTACGAGTCCCAAATCTAAAGGTGCTATTTGCATTATCTTATGCTTTGCCTTTTATCCTAGGTTATTAACTTTAGGATAGCCAAGGTGTCCCAAGGATAGCCATTTAGGTTAGAGTTTTCTTGTTTACTCAAGTTTACAATTTCACCCTACATTCATTACTCTAAGGTTACAAAATGCCCCCAAGGACACCAAATCTCAATATATCACTCTAACCTTAGAGTTCATTAACTCTATATTGAAAACTCTACATTTCTATCTTAGGTTTTTCGTAAGTTAAATGCCACTCATTTTAACCTAGATTTTTTCTCCTAGGTTTTATGCCACACATTTGACCCCTTGACCTAGGTTTTCTCCCAAGTCCAAATACCACATAAGTCCATGCAAGAACAACCTACCACTAGATTTTATTTACATTTATCTCTTAGGATTAAACCCTAACTTGTTCAATAATCATGTATATTAAGGATTTTGTATTGGCGTATTTCGTGAAATGTTTTAAGTCTTGAAGATTGAAGATGAAGAATTATGGATCATATACATCAATCTCAAGAAGAATGGATTCAAAAGGATCAGGTACGTTTAACTAAATAATTTTGGTGATCCGAATACATTCTTGTAGTTTAGAAATACTTAGAAAATTTTTCATTGAATAAAAATAAAAAACTGGATAAGTTGGATGTTCAGGATCCGGATCAAACAATTCCAGTCCGGACCCCGAACATAGTTTAGTCATGCAGAATTCCAGTCCTGAACAGTCTCTGCTCAGTCCGGACCCCGAACTATGTGTTTGCAGAAATCGCATGAACAGTCCGGATTAGGAAATTTCAGTTCGGACCCTGAACTTATTTTTCTGGAAAAGTTTTGTCTAAAGACAACAGCCCGGATCAGATTTAATCCAGTCCGGACTGCCGAGCGGAAAAATTCCAGATAAGGTAGTTTTTGATTCTTATCTCTTTCCAAAGGTTTTTAGCCTATAAATAAACCCTTATTTTCATCTTTTAGGGCTAAGAATTAAAACAGAGATAATCAAAGTCCACATATAGAGAAGAAAGGAAAACATAATCAATCATATGTTTCTTCGTCTATATTGTTCAATTTGATTCTAGAGTTTCCAAACTCTTATTTCTTGTAGAATCAAATTAATGAATACTTAGATGGTGTTTTCTTATCTATCTTTGATCTAAGTATTAGGCGGATTATCATCACCAACAAAAACAACGATTTCTCTAAAAATTGGCGCGTGGATTCGCGTGGCCTTGTGGATTCAAAGTGCTACCGCTTTCGTGGATTCGAAGCGAGGTACGTTCGTGTGATCGATACGTACTACATTGGTGAAGACCGTGGATTCGGTTGGACGTCGTGGATTCGACGTTGGACGTCGTGGATTCGGCGTTGGACGCAAATCATGGATTCGAGGCGCGTTGTGGAGCGAGCGGAGAATATCTACTTGGAGCGTATGGAAAAGGTTGAGTCGTAGGGTTCCGGTAAATCACCTTGTACGTGTTTTAATCTTAGCGGATTTCGCCGTGTTATCAGTCCCGTAATTTTTTACTCCTGTGATGGAGTTTTCCACGTAAATCTTGCGTACTTTATTTATTTTCCGCATTGGGTTATTTTTTACGCAACGATTTGGTGTGTTTATTATTTACACCTATTCACCCCCCCTCTATGTGGTTTTTTTCCTATTCAGATCCATATTAACATAACCCACAAGTGGTATCGGAGCGAGAATTGGGTTGTAAATAATAGTTGAAAGTAGAAATATCAATAGACCACCGTTCTTCGATAGAACAAGTTATGCATATTGGAAAGTACGCATGAGAGCATTCTTAATTTCCATCGATGAACGGTTTGGCAATCAATTGAGTTTGGATGGACAAATCCTACTGAGATTATTGTCGATGTTCGCACCATCAAACCTCGGTCGAAGTGGACTAAGAAAGAAATTGATGCTTCTTCTAACAACGGCAAGAGAATTAACACTTTATTTAATGCCTTGTCACAAACCGAGTTCTCTCGCGTCTCGGCATGTGAGACCGCGAAAGAAATCTGGGATACTCTACAAGTTACTCATGAGGGTACAAGTTTAGTAAAGATTCAAAAACTGCAAATGCTTACGAGCAAGTTTGACTCTGTTCATATGGCAGAAAATAAATCGTTCACAGATTATTATACATGATTGTAAGATATTGTTAATACATGTGCGGCGGCGGTCACGAGGCGGCGGTGCTCTAGGGCATCGCGGCGGCGGTGGTGATCTAAGGCATCGCGGCGGCGGTAACGGCGAGACCAAAACGAAACAGAAAAAGGCGAAAATCCTAAAAGCCGAAAACGCCCGACGAAAGTACGAAAATAACACATCGCTTACCTCGATCGATCGGAGAAGACGATCCGTTCACCCTCCCAGCTTCCGGCACCTTGATCGAAGAAGATCGGGATCTCCACTTTCCTTTTCCTCTTTTCTCTCCGGCTAGAATTTTCTTTTCTTGAAGGGAAAAATAATTTCTTTCTTTGTGCGTACGATTAAAACCACACATCCGGATATTTATTTGTTAAAAGATAATCCCAATCTCTTCGGAAAGCGTGCCAAACACTTAGCACGGATTCCAGCGCACACTATGGATATCGCGACCTTCAAAATCTCATTTCAGGAGATCCGTAAGTCGGATTTCAGATCCGATCGCACTGCCGTTCATCGTTTTTCGGGCTCTATCATAGAAAAATACCCGCAATTTCCGACGATCAACACAAGAAAACTCGTTTATTCAACTCCTCATGGCAAAGACTTTATTAGCAAGGAAGCAAAAGAGTACAGAAAAAGTCACGATATTACATCATACACCCCCTTAAAAGAAGTTTCGTCCTCGAAACTTACTCTCAACCCCTATTAAACAAGTCGGGGAAACACTCTCATTTTCGATTCTAATTCCCAAGTTGCATCACGCTCCTCGTGGTTACTCCATAGTACCTTCACGTAGGGGATCGTCCAGTTGCGTAGCTTCTTATCTTCACGCGCCAAGATTCGTACCGGCGTTTCCTCAAAGCTCAAGTCCTCATGCAACTCGATAGCAGAAACATCGAGGACGTGCGATGGATCGGGGAGGTATTTTCGGAGCATCAAGACATGAAACATGTTGTGTACCAGTTCGAGATTTGGCGGTAAGGCCAACCGGTATGCCACCGGGCCCACGCGCTCCAAGACCTCGAACGGTCCCACGTACCGCAGGCTCAACTTCCCTCTCAAGCCGAAACGTCTGGTTCCTTTAGATGGTGATACCCGGAGTAATACGTGCTCCCCTACCATAAACTCCAAATCGCGTCGCCTCTGGTCTGCATAGCTCTTCTGCCGGCTCTGGGCGGTCAACAGCCGCTACTTGATAAGGCGCACCTTCGCCTCAGTCTCTTCCACTAGATCTGGTCCCAAAAACTTTCGCTCCCCCAAGTCGTCCCAACATATAGGAGATCGACATCGGCGTCCATACAGGGCTTCATACGGCGCTATTTGAATGCTTGCTTGGTAACTGTTGTTGTAGGCGAACTCCACGAGGGGCAGATAGCGCAACCACCCCCCACCCAAGTCGAGCACGCAAGCTCGGAGCATATCTTCGAGAATCTGGATCACCCGCTCTGATTGCCCATCAGTTTGAGGATGAAAAGCCGTGCTAAACTGTAGTTTAGTTCCCAATGCCCGTTGCAGACTCTGCCAAAAGTTCGACACAAACCGTGTATCCCTATCAGAGGTAAACGACGCCGGCACACCGTGCAACCTCACCACCTCGTTGATGTAAGCGTGCGCCAAGCGGTCTCGGGTCCACGTCGTATGGATGGATAGGAAATGAGCCGACTTCGTCAAACGATCAACTATGACCCAGATCGCGTCGTGACCCTGTTGCGATCGGGGGAAACCGGTCACGAAGTCCATAGTGACCCACTCCTATTTCCATTCCGGCGCAGGTAAGGGTTGCAGTTTTCCTGCCGGGCGCTGATGTTCAGCTTTCACTTGTCGGCAAACCAGACAGTGCGCCACATAGCGCGTCACATAGCGCGTCACGTCTTCCTTCAGTTTAGGCCACCAAAAGGTCTGCTTAAGGTCTTTATACATCTTCGTACCACCGGGGTGCGCCGTGTAGGGGGCACTATGTGCTTCCCTAGGTTCAATCTAGGTTTAAGTTCCTCTCTTAACCCATAACTAGAGTTAGATATTGTGACGCCCCCAATAGTCCCACATCGGATGTGGATGGAATTGTGATTGCGCTTATATGAGACATGGACACTAGTAATAATAACTGGACTTAAGCATTTTGGGCTGTGGTTTGGGCCCAACGAGTTATTATTGCTAGTGGGTCGGGTCGTTATATTTGGTATCAGAGCCAATAACCAGCCGGAAGTGTGCGGCGAGTCTCAGCTGAGCTTGAGTCTAAATGACAGGGCTAGCGAGACGAGTCTCACATCGCCTGATAATCTTGGGCTGCTGTGTGTGTGTTTGTGCTGACGAGGACGTCAGACCTAAACGGGGGGAGTCTGTGACGCCCCCAATAGTCCCACATCGGATGTGGATGGAATTGTGATTGGGCTTATATGAGATATGGACACTAGTAATAATGACTGGGCTTAAGCATTTTGGGCTGTGGTTTGGGCCCAACGAGTTATTTTTGCTAGTGGGTCGGGTCGTTATAGATATGTTGAAGGGCTTGGGAGTATTGAGATTACCTGCTATCTTCAACACCTTTTGTTGCCCTTCCATTTCCTGCATCTTATGAGTTTCTGAGTGAGGCTCTGTACCCTTGTTTACTCTAGGGGGCAATGGAATGATGTGATCCTTCGAGTTGCTTCTCTCCAAGCTCGGTGTTGTGGCAGTGTAGGCAACCTTAGGTGGCTGTGCTGGGAGCAGCTTCAGCAACTCCACTAGTTTGCTAGCATGGCCTCTCAGCTTCGTCTCATGCTTCTGGTTGGCCTCCAACTGCTGATGCTCTAAGTGCTCTTGCTCCACCTCTCTCACTGCAGTTGGTTGGCAGAATCTGGAATTAACTAGTGGATTAACTTTTTTCATTACAGTGGAGTCTAGTGGTACTAGCCCTTTCTCTTCTGCCCAAGCTGGCACTGTAGGATTTTCTTCTCTAACATGTACCTCTTGCCTCCCGGTTGATTCTAAGGTTGGTCCATGGCTGTGGCCCTCCTCATGCATCAGGATTTGGTATTCTTTAGTGGCTTCACCACTCTCTCGGCATCTCTCTAAGGAGCCCATTTGCTGGTCAATACCAATTTCTTGGACTGGGCACCTCTCTGGTCCTCTAGGGATGCTCGCTGATTGCTGCGAGTTCGGTACTCCGGCTGTGAGCAAGTCTAGTAATTGCTGATGCCTTCTAGCATTCTCCTGCTGCAACTTCTCATAGCTCTTGTTTGCTTCCATTCTCAAGGCTTCCCACCTTTGCTGCCCTGTATGTCGCACGTTATCCATATGTTGGGCAAAGCAATCAAACTGCATGCTGCACTCCAGCAACTCGCTGTTTTGAACAGTGTGGATTCGACTAATGGAATAGAGACTCACAATTCCTCAACCTCGGTACATTCCTCAACAATACAATATAGGAATTGCTGGTTTAACTACTCTAAAAACGAGTCGTTAGTGCGGGTTACCTCGTCTCCAGACTGTTTGCTGAATGCTTAGTTGCTTTGGAATGGCTCTCGTCCACTATTTGCAACCTGTTTGTTGGAATGCCCCACTGTGCTACCCTTGTTAGCTTCAGATTTGCATTTGCATTATTCCCACTCTTTTGGTCTGGTTGCTTGTGGTCTCACTAGTGATCTTGCTGCTTGTGATCTGGTTACTTGTAGTCTTGTTGCTTGTGATCTTGTTCCCTTCTTGTGATTTTGCAGATCAGGTTCTTGCTCCTCCCTGCACTGAGGTCGATTGCCTCTGTCGGCTCGCTGTTTGGCGTGTGGCCCTTGGTTTTTGCCGCCTGCGAGCTGCTGGTGGTGTGCTCGGTTGCCTTGTTAGCTTCTATTCTTGTGGACTGCGGCCAGCAGGTATTGTGGCCTTGTGATCTTGTTTCCTGAGATCTGGTGGGTAGTTGTTTGTTACCTTCGGTATTTGTGTTGCTTGCCGATATCGGTTCTGGTTGCCTAGTTGCCTTCGATTTTTTGTTGCCTTCGATTTTCTAGTGGCTCTGTTGCCTTCGATTTTCTGGTTGCCTGCTGGTTGGTTCTTGTGCTGCTTGCAGCTCTCGGTTCTTGTGCTCTGATACCAATTGTTACATCCCTGACCCTTTGCAACCACCGATGATGACGGCGCAACCACCGATGATGACGGCGCTCTGAGGCCGGTAAGGCGAGGGGGATGATGGTGCCTCGATGAAGAGGCCAATGGTGGGTTCAGCAGAGAGAATTTGGAAAAAATGGGAGAATTGGGGAAAGGAGATAGACTAGGATTAGAGATGGGGAGACAGTTTGAGGTAGAGAGGGGACGAGAGAGACAGAGAAGAGAAGGAGCTTGAGAAAGAGTTAAAAGACTTGTGTTAATTCTTCATATCTTGTTTAGCTACAAACTGGGCTTATATAGCCTCTCACTTAATTATATGTTTAAGCTAAATGCTATCCTACTAATCTCTGCTTACATTACAGTAATTCTAATACTAGGGCCATATTGGGCCGCCCGTGGGCTTCTACTGCTGTGTTGGGCTTCTCCATGGTCTGTTGGATGACTCGGGCTTAATGGGCCCCCTTCGGGTGTGGGCTCACTTTGCTGTGGAGCTCCCCAGCTGGGCCTCTTCGGTTGGGCCCCTTTAGCTGGGCCATAGCAAGCTGGGCCTCTTCGGTTGGGCCCCTCCAGCTGGCCATTGCAGATAGGCCCCCTTCAGCTAGGCCTCTTCGGTTGGGCCCCTTTAGCTGGGCCCCTGCAGTGGGCCCCATTCAGCTGACCTCCTTAGTTGGGCATCCTTCTCCTTCTCAGTCATTCCCTACTCTAGGGCTTCGGTCTGTTGGCTTCTCCCGGGCTCTCTCTTCTACTCCTCCTTCCCCTCCTCGGGTTCTCTGTTTCCCTATGCCCTTATCTTCACACTCGGCTCCTCCCAAGGCTTCTACCTTGGAGTTGCTCTTGTCAGCGCCGGCCTGATTGCTCCGAGCTGCTGGGCCCAAGCTCCCTCCTGCTGAGTCCTTGGCTTCCCATGGACGCGCCCTTCCTTTGGATGCCCGGATCCGCCATGAAGGACGGCTAAGTCTCCTCCTCTAGCTTCTTTATTCTTCAAAGCTACTCTACTATTACCTACTTAATCTCTACTTCACACCCTCTTATTCTCAGGGTTATTGCACTCAGCCCCCGGTATATTGGACCTTTCGAGGTGTTTGAGTGTATTGGGCCTGTTGCCTACAGACTTGCACTTCCCCCGAGGCTTGCGGGTGTCCATGATGTCTTTCATGTTTTAGCTCTGAAGAGATACGTATTTGATCTGTCGCACGTCATCGACTTCATCCCGCTCGAGATCAGTGAGGACTTGAGATACGAGGAGCGCCCGTTGCGGATTCTGGACCGAGAGGTGAGAGAATTGCGCAGTCGGGCCATTTCTTATGTGAAGATTTTGATAAGCAATCATGACAAGCGAAAGGCTACTTGGAAGCTTGAGTCAGCGATGATGGATACCCACCCCCACTTATTCGAGGCACCGGTTTGAGGTATGTTTTTGTTTCGGAGACGAAACTTTTTTTAGTGGGGGAGGATGTGGAGACCCAAATCCCCGTGTCCCTTGTCCACGTGGTCCGCGGCGAGAAAACACCTATTATTAATGTATCGAGTGTGTAACGCGTCAAACGAACGCGAAAAACGGACTCAGCGCACAAAAACGTTGAAAAAGGGCTATTTGGACTCACTGGCCGATTCTAGAAGTGGGCCGGTCCACGGCCCACTGCGCGTGCACCGGGCGCAGCGGACCGTGGCGCGCGCCACATGGCAGGCGGGGATTAGGCAGGGCGCAACGGGGCAGGTGGCGTGGCACGGCGCAGTAGGTGGGCTTGGCAGGTGGGGCAGCGGGCGCCAGGCACGCGGGCGCTACGCGGCGCCCCGCGGTTGGCTGGAGCCAACCACCCGCACACGCGGGGCGGGCCGCGTGGCGCCGCCCGGTTGGCGGGGCCCCGCTGTCGCGTGGGCTAGGACACGATCCGGGCGCTACTTCCCGTGTTCCCCGTTCAGCGCCCGAAAATTACAAGCGCCCAAAAGTGTACCCCAAACCCGCAAGGCCTTTTTTTCTTATTTTTGCCTATAAATAGGCCTTTCCCTCCCTCTTTTGTGTTTTTTTGGAGAAGCTCTTGGGGCCCCTTTTGGCTGAGACTCATCCTCATCAAGTCTTCTACTTCTCCAAGGATCTTGGGCATTTTAGGAGATCGCGGCATCGATGTTTTCCCCGACTCGGCGTACTTCGACGCTTTTCCGATTGCGGCTTTTTCCGTCAATGCTTCGCCCGCGGGCTCCCCTGAGCTAACCCGTTTTTAGCCGATTTTTGCGGCGACGTTTCCACGAGAGGTATGTTTTCGATTTCCGTATTTACCGTTCCTCTGCTTTTTGGGTCTTTATTGGGTTTTCGGAGCTTCTTTAGACCTCATTTTCAGCGGCAATTTTCTAGACAGAGGTGGAGTAATCTTACATTTTCTCGGCCTACGGTTGTCAAAACTGGGAGTTTAAGGACTCGATTAACATCTACACTTCGAGAGGAACGCAACCGTATTTTTCTTGAATTTTTCTAAGGGCTCTTCGCAGGTGAGAATTTTTCTTTTTGGGGACTATTGCACTGATCAGTAAAATGCAAATTTTGTGATTGTAATTTGTGTGGCATTCGGCTTTTGTTATAGTTTTCGTGGACAGTTCGGCGTTTCTCAGGGAAAGGGAAAGTTGGAACTTTTCGTCACGATCGAGGTGAGCATTTTTCTCTTTGATCCCGGCTGAAAATTATGTGCGGATTGACCTCTACATCATCCTGACGCGCTCGCTGAATTTTGTATCAAATTTTGGACAGTACTTCGGTGTTTTGATTGCCGCCGCCGATCCGGGATGAGTTTTTGGGAGTTATTGGATTCGTTGGAACCGTAGGAGTTGAGGGAACGCGCACGCCAAATTTCAGCCCGATCAAATTTCGAATCTACGCGCTCCAGGTGGGTTGTTGAGCACCTCTTTCTACGGCTTACTATGACTATTAGCGTGACCCCCGACTTGTTATTTATCGTTTCACCACCCCATTGAAAATCATGCATGAATAAATTATCCTAATTAATTCTTAGCCTATCTATGTGAGAATGGTATACTATGGTTGTGATATATTAACATTCATTGTTAGCACGTAGCCTTCCATGTGCAGTTGGTACTTGTGGCGACATATGATCTATCCTATGTAAAATTGTTGCTTAATACTTTTCATTCCATATTACTCGAGACCAATTGCATGTTTGTATGGACATCTAGATAGGCCATCTTTTACCGCTACACTATCATATTGAGACTTGACTTAGGAGAAACCATACTTTTTCCTTCTCTTCTTCTTTTTTTTCTTAAACATGTGATTCATGTTGCTCGGGTGACGAGCAGGGGTTTGAGATAGTGTAGTCGAGATTATCGAGTCAAGACGGGATTGCGCCAAATTGTGGACTTGTGGGGTATTGCGGCAACCGCGGATATTAGGCGGTTGATCGGATATTGATTTTAGCATCGGATTGGGGATCGAGGTTTCATTAGTGTACAGAGTTTTTCACTTTGAGCATTGTCGTGACTAAGTCCTGCTGTATCGAGATATTTTTGGCTGATTACTTCACTCGTGTGGGTAGCTCCCCTCGAGTGCTACTCCGGAGTAGGCGTTAAGGCCAAGCCGTGTGCCGGTCAGTTGGTTATAGTAGGATTCGAGCCGTGTGCCAATCCGTTACTGGGTTCTTGAGTTCGACGGCAGAGCAGGCAGTACCAGATTTTATACGGTCCATTTGATTGGGTTTATATTGGCAGATACTGTTCACTGATGCATGCATACAGTCGTTTTTATTCAGTACTGCATTAGAGGCATAGTAGTGATAGTTTTCCTTATCAGCAGATTATTTTAGCATACCACTGTACTTCCTTTCTTGCCTCTGGTAGACTTAGTGGGTACGTCAGAGTTTGAGAATTTACCCACTGGGGGCTACTGGTTTTACTAGTAGTTCTCACACCCGTTGTTATTTCCCCTTTTCTTTTCCTTTGTTGTGCAGAGTCTTCTGCGGAAGCTGCTGGTCCTTCGGCGGTTGATCAAGATAAGGGGATCACTGAGTAGATAGATCTCCTGTGAGGTTGTGAGAGTGTTAGTTAGACTTTTGATGTACCCACTTTACTCAGACTGTTGTACTCTTATTATTTTGGGTCTGGCTCCAGCCAGCTGGTTGTATTATTTTGGTGAGCTGGGAGATTTTATTGTATATATTATAGTTTTATTTTACTTTCAGTTTCAGTTTCAGTCTAAAATGGTATAGTTTTTAGTTTCAGCTCTATACTTGTGCTCTTTTAATATGTATCTTATATCTGAGCAGATTTTTTGCGGTTCATGTACGCGAAAAATTCCGTGTACACGGCAGATCTGTAGACGAGCCCGAGTTCTGGTTTACCCCCGGAGCGTGACACATGCCCAACCAGATTGTAATGCAAATGATTCTAACATGAGAATTTTTGAAATGAAAAGATTAACCTGACAAGGAAGAAAGGAATTTCAATTAGCTAGTTGTGAGAAAAGCTTTAGCACAGCACAACATAATGCTCCCTGAATTTTAAAAGAAAAACTGCAAAACTTATCTCTGAAGCATCATTATTCCATATTTAGCTACTATATTAAACTGACAGTAAACTTGCATTGTTGCCCATCGCATCTCTAAGGAAAGAGTGCAGGGTTTAATGCCTGGAGGTGCATGTGGTTGGGACCGTCCAAAAATAGCCCATCCCAATCTAATCAATGGGCCTGACCAGGTAGTCCAGTTTAGAACTTGGACTGCCTTATGGTTGGTTAGGGTTGACATCAAACCCAAGCCAACTAGCTAAGCCTAAGATGTAATTATTAGATCAGCAATTAGATAATGCAAGGTCGAAGTTTCGGTTGAAACTCTGAACCAAAACCAAAAAGTTTCAGAATCTGAAGGTATTGATCCAAAACTAAAATTTTGAAATCACCAAAGTGGATCCAAAGATGGGTTGATTTTGAATGTCAGCATAATATAACTAAAAATCAAATTTGACTCTTTTGCACATTGTTTACATTGTTTTATTCTACTTTGATCACTTTATATATGCACTTAAAAGTTAGCTAATGTTCTTCACAAGAATACATAAATATAATTCTTCGACTTCTCTATATTCAATTTATCCTGAAAGCGAAATAAGAAACCACCAAAGACTACCAAAATTGAACTCTAACAGCCAGACAAAATGGAAATTGATATTTAAAACCTCGATATTATAGAACTCTAATATATGCACATTATACTATTAAATTCAACATTTTACCTTTTAAGCCAAGTTCTATTGTATTATTAGCAGATTCATGATATCTGTAGTAAACAATGTGTACATGAAGAATATCAATTTTCAGGCACACAAAAATCAAAATAACAGGTATCAGCATAATTGAGTACTGAATGCGTTACCAAGTCTGATAGTGCCAATTAGAAGATAAAACTTCTTTCAGGTAACTTTCCTTATCTTGCAACTTAAAATAATCAAATTGGATACAGTATTGAACTATCGATTTTTAAACGTTTGAATGTTAACCAGATCCATTACTATTTATACAAGACAGACAAATCAGCAAGAGACTTGGTAGGTTCCTAATGAATGTTAAACAGATCTTGTATATCAAAATACGGAGCAGAAATGCGTACCCGATTATGCATAGGCATGATGATGATCCGAAACATTGAACAGCATGCAGACATTAATCTGCTCCCATGAAACCTCTTATTTCTCTTTCCAGTATCATTTCTCATATGACTTTCACTCAAAGGTGGTGTAAAGAAGTCATACAGCAACTATTTCTAACTCCTTTGCAGGCTCTGGTGCAACATTGAGTGGTTCTGTAATGAAATTCTGCACCATTATATTCCAGGTGCGTTTATTGGGCACTATTCTACCATTTACAGCTCTTTGTAGAAGCATATGGACCTCATCAAACATATTTGATTTGCAGTGCCAGCTGATGAGAATATTGTATGTGATAATGTCCGGAACTACCCCCTCGTTATGTAGCTTCTCTAAGAGGTTCAGAGCTGCACGCATCCACCCCATCTTACACAAACCATTTATTAGACAATTGTATGTAACAGTATCAGGTTTAAACCCTTGATTAATCATTTCTTTTAAGAGTTCTAGCGCATCGTGCACTCTTCTTTTCTTGCATAGCCCATCAATTAGAAGGTTGTTTGAAACATTACTAGGTTGAATACCCCTTTTCATCATCTCCTCAAATAGTCCCAAGCTCTTATCGACATCCCCATCTCTGCAAAGTGCTTTTATGAGCCCGTTGTAGGTTATAACATCGAGCGAGCAACCGTGAAGTACCATCTCATTAGCAAGTTTTAGAGCTTCTTGCCACCTACCCTTCTGTAACAGGGCGTGAATAAGAGTATTATAAGTTATAATATTAGCAACTAAGCCTTCCAAAAGTAAATTCTGATATAGATGAAGTGCTTCATCCATTCGATCATCTTTGCACAACTGATATATTAGGGAATTGAACGTGCATATATCGGGCTTGCACCCTCGTCTCTTCATCTCTTCAAGAAGCCCCATGGCCTCATGGATTTTACGCTCCTTGCACAGAGCATATATCAAACAATTGTACCCGACAGAGTTAAGACTCAAACCTTTCGAAGACATTTCCTTTACAATTGCGCTGCTGTCCTCCCACCAACCATTCTTGCAAAAGCTATGGAGTAAAATAGTGTAAGTGACAACATTCGGCGTGCAATCCCTCGCCTCCATCTCTCTAAGTAATTGCATAGCCGATCCTAATCTTCCTTCCCTGCAGAGCCCATTGATCATGATGCTGTATGTGTAAACATCGGGACTGCATCCCCTCGAGACCATAGACTCATAGAGATCTTTCGCTTCTCCGAACCTCCCCTCACGCAAATACCCGTTAATCACCGTGTTGAACAAAACCACATTCAAGTCCGACACTCTGCATAACAGCAGATCTCTTGCTTCGTCGACTCGACCTTTCCTACACAAGCCCTGCAGTAGAAATCCATACGTCAGCGCATTCGGAGCGCACCACCTCATAAGAAGCATTCGATCGTGCAACTTTGCGGCGTCGCGCACATGGCCAATCTTACAAAGGCCGTGGATCAAATCATTAAGGGTATTAACATCGGGGGAACAGCCCATGACAAACATCTCCTCCAAAAGCTCCAGCCCCTCGCGAACCCTGCCCTCCTTGCAGAGTGCGTGTATCAGCATTTGATAAATGACGGAGTCGGGCACGCACCCATGCCTCGCCATGGTCCTAAGGAGCGACCGCGCGGAGTCCACCTCGTTGGCGTAGCACAGGGCCTTCATGGCGACGGAGAAGGTGGACGTGGTCGGCGAGACCCCTCTCCGGAGCATCCGGTGGAAGAGAGCCACCGCGTCCTTGTAGCACTTGGCATCGACCAACATATCCAACGCGACGTTATACGACCGGAACGTGGGCGGGCACAGGAACGAGTGGGGCATTTCGTCGAGCACCTTGGCTGCGGCGCCCGGGAGCCCGGCGCGCCCGTAACAGCTTATGAGCGCAATGAACAGGGGCTCTCTGAGGATGACGCCGTGTTCTCGGGAGCGGCGGAGGAGGTCGTTTGCGGCGGCGAACTCTCCGGCGTCGCCGAGCTTCTTGACGAGGGCGAAGTAGAGGTCGGCGGAGTGGGAGAAGCGGCCCTTCTGGGAGGAGACCACCCAGTTGAAAATTTGCATGGAGAGGGAGGGGTCGAGGGGGAGGTCGAGGAGCTTGCGGAGCCGGCGTGGGGTGAGGGGGTTGAGGGAGCTGCGGAGGTGGTCGAGGTCGAAGGGTCTGAGGAGCTTCTCCCACGCGTTCTCGGGCGCCATGGACGAGGAGGAGGATGATGACGATGATGAGAGAGAAGTACGGAGAATGGGGAGAGAAGGGAGCAGTGTTTTGGTGGGAAGAGGTGAAAAAGGCGATCTTTTTATTTTTAGCATAATAACTCATATAAGCAATGTGAGTGAGCAAAAGGTGGGATTTTCCTTTTTATTGGGGTGTGGTGTGAGAGAGTTAGGGACGGGGACGACGGGGACGGGGACGGGGACGGTTGGGAGAAGGACGGAGAGAGTGTAGAAGGTGGACGAAAAAAAAAAAAAAAAAAAAAATTACAGAAAATCTCCTATAATATACTATTTTTTTATTTTTTCTTTTTGTCTTTCAAAAGGCTATATTTTATTTTCTCGTACGAAAAAAATATAAGGCTAAATTACAGAAAATCTCCTATAATACACTATTTTTTTACTTTTTCCTCTTATCTTTCAAAAGTCTATATTTTGTCTACTCGTGATTACAAAATTATTTTTAGAGGGAAACGAAGTTAACCGAATAGGCAAAATGACGTAAATGCATTTCTCTCCTTCCTTGTCCACCGCTCCCCCAACGCGCTCCGGCACGCCTATAGAGCCCCACGCTATGATGATCCGGATCTCCGCAGAGATTTTGCAGTGTGATCAACGACTTCTGGAGCCTTATTCGGTGTGATGGAGGTGTTTGTGCACAAATCGAGCCACAAGGTTGAACCCAGCGCAAAATTTGGATTAAGTTTATCTGTCTGGATACCTTCGACAAATTTTAGAAGTGAAATTTGACAAAACGGACATCGGATTTACATTCAGCGCGCGAAAACGATGAAAATAAACTATTTACTTGTATTTTTCGGAGCCCGGATGCCAAAACAAGGATTTCGAGGCAAGATATTACTATTCCAGCAGCAGGGGCAGTGCCGGCGGCGACTGGCAGCGGCGGAGCACGGCGGGGCGGGCGCGGGCAGCAGCGCTGGCAGCAGCGCGTGCGGCCGGTCCACGGGACCTGGCGTGCACCGGGACCAGCGGGCGTTCGGCGGGACACGTGGCGCGCGTTGATTGGTCGGTCAATGCACGTGGGACAGCGCAACGCGCGCGGCGCACGGTGGACCTGCCAGGCCACGTGTCGCTCGCCTATTGGCGGGCGCAGCGCCCCGGGTGGCCCGGTGCGTGCACCCCGCCGTGGACCGCGTCGCCACGCGGTGCGCCGCGATTGGCGGGCGCGCGTGCATCGAGCGCGCGGGGCGCGAAGCGGGTGACGTGGCGCTTCGTGGTTGATTCGAGCGCGCACAGTAACGATTTTGGGCCGGATTCGGGCGCCCGAATCCGACGCCCGAATCCGGAATCCCTTTGTGTTGGGCTTGGGCTATAAATAGTTTTCCCGAGCTCCTCTTGGGTTGAAGTCTTAAGGGAAGTTGTTCCTCTCCCTCTCCTCCACTCTTCGATGGATCCCCGGATTTTTTGGAGGCCGCGGCATCGGCGTTTTCTGCGACGCGGCGCACTTCGACGCTTCTTGGATTGTGGCTTCTACCGTCGCATTTCAGTGCGCGAGACTCCCTGAGCCACCCTGTTGGACTTTTTGAGCTGGTTTTTGCGGCAGCGCGTTCACGAGAGGTACGCCTTCGATTTCCATGTTGATCACTTCGCCTTATTTTGAGTTCTTGGCATGATTTACGAGGCATCTTTGAACCCCTTTTCTGCTGGTGGTTTTCTGGACAGCAGAGGCTTGCCGGATTTTTATCTTTTCACTCGGGTATCGGATTTCGACGTACGAGGACTCGATCGACATCTACACTTCGAGAGGCACGCACTCGTATTTTTTGGAGGACTCTTCAAAGGTGATAATTAAGCTTCTTTGGGGATTGATTTTATGCAGGCTTGTGTTCGTGAAGGTTTTGGCTTACGGCAATGTTTTAATTGTATCTTGGTCTACAAGTGTCGGAATAAGGTGTATAAATACTCAATTTGCATCTACTCGTCGCGAGGATCACAGTGGTGATTTTTTTGGGATTTTTGGAGGACTGTACGCAGGTGAAAAAGCCCCTTCTTTGTGCTGGTTGGTATAACAGCATGTGTTGTTTGGGTGTTGTGGGGTATTGATCGTGTTGTTGTTAGTTGTGTTGTTTGTTGAGCAGAGGCTTGCATGACCGTGTACCGAGGGTGCAATTTCGGCGGATTTTGTTAGCGTGTGACTACGCACTTCACCGACTTCGGCTTTGCCTGCGGAAAGCATTTCAGGTGGGTTGCCTTATCCCAAGAACCGGTGGACGGTTCTCTAATTCTATTTGATAGAATGCATGCATGTTTAGGGTACATTGTTGTGATTGAGAGGTAAGCTTAGTAATGTTGATTGTCTAAGAGAATTGCAAGATTAATATTCATGTTATATTATGAGGACTTGCATGATTCGGATATCCATGTTGGTGGTTAAGGAAAGCTTACCTAAGGAATTGTTACCCTCTGTGACTTATAGCATGCATGATTAAGGTACAACTATTAGAATTGAGATGTAAGCGTGGAAAGTGGCCTAGATCATGTGGATTAATGCTTACTTGATTATTGTAATGCTTTAGAGGATTTGAAATCTAGCATTCTTGATGGCTATGTTCATATTATACTAGATGAGATAGAATTCATGCTCGATTACCCTTTGGCATATTTATGTGGAATTGATAAATTATAGTAGCGATTTATTATTATGCCATGTTAGCACATAGCCTTTCGAGAGGACTGATCATTCAAAGGGACAGGATGATGTAGCTATATGCGGATATTACTCTGAGGAGTTATTATGGATTATGGATCATGGATTATAGACAGGTGTTGTTCTTTAGTGATTCTGGTATTTGCTTATACTTATGTGGAGCTGCTATTTGTTTTTATCTTGTATCTTCCTTGAGGACAAATGCATGCTTATATGGACATCTAGATAGGCCATCTTTTATCACTACACTATCATGTGGGAACTTGACTTAGGAGAAACCGTGTTTGCTTCTTGGAGGCGAAGCAACCCACCTGAAGCACGCGTCAATCCAAGATCCAAAAAGGCTGAAACTGAACGGGGACAATCTTCGGATTTCGACAATTCCAACTGATCCAAAAACACCCAAAATACCTCTTGGGTACAAAGATAAGGTCCAAACATTGCAATCAACACAAAATTCCAAGTTCACAAACTGCTGAAAAATCAGTCCTGAAAATGCTTAAATACCACCTGCGAGATAATCTCCAAAAATTCCAATAAAAATACGACGGCGATCCTCGCGAAGAGTAGATGTCGATCGAGTCCTAACATGTCGAAATCCAATACCCGAGTGCAGAGATAAAAATCCGACAAGCCTCCGCTGTCCAGAAAAACTGCGACCCGAGCCCGCCAACAGATCCGCCGCCCATACGAGAAAACCCGTATAGACGAAGCGTCTAACCTGCAAAAAGAATGATACTATAGCTATACAGATATTAGAGCTGAAAAGTAAACTACTGAAATAGGAAATAATACAACTGTCAAATAGTACAAGTCTGAACCTCACTACAATAGTCTCTCAAAATAAAACTCTCAAAAGTAACTAACAACTAAAATCTAGCAGACTGTACTACTAAGCTCCAAAAAAGGTACCGCTATACTCCAAGGACGGGTAGGGAACTAGCTCGCGACTCCCTCACCTCGATCAGCAACAAAAGGATCAGCAACTAGAGCAGCAGGAACTGGAGAAAGGGTCCCTGGGGAAAGACACCACAGCGGGTGTGAGAACTACATCCCACAGTAGTTCTCAGTGGGTACCGCTACCAAGCCCGACGGTCTGCCCACTAAGTCTACTTGAGGCATAAGATAACAGGAAAACTGTAATAATGAAAAGATAAGCTGGAAAGAGTCTACAGCTATCATGCCTCTATCTACAATGCTCAAAGGGTGATACAGATGAAAATGATGCAACCACTCGCACCCAAGGTGCTCAATCGACCCAATCAAATGGACTGCCTCATAGGGTCCAGTCAAGCCTGCGCCTACCTACTGCCAGTACATCCACGGAGGACTGGACTTACGTAGGGCGTCCGTGACTGCCAAAACTGGCCCAGCCAGAGGGACTACATCCGTGACTGCCTAAAAAAGGTCCAGCCAGAGGGACAGCATCGACAGGTCGCGATACAAAAGTAACAAGCCCACTCCGGACGGGTCACTCGAGGGGCGCGACCTTATTGAGGAAAAAGGTATCCGCGCATCTCTGTCGAGCTCAAAATGTCTCATGCAGGCTATAGTCCAAATCCACGATCAACAAGATCGACAATATCCAAATCACATCTCTAACTTACTAACAGGAACCACTCGAACAGTCGGGACCGCTGTCAACCCAACGGCTCCCCAAAAAGAACATCAACTCCACAAGCAAACTCACTAGCTGGGTATACTCCACAGCCGACCACAAAGAAGGGACCGGGAACCCCGAAAAACTAGAACCTACAACCTAAATCAAACAAGAACAGGCTCTAGGCATAGCCTCTCATTGTTCTCGACCCAAAGGAAAAAAGGCAGCCCTTAGAACCCAAACCACCCAAATCCTCTTGAGTGGGGAAGTTTACAGGAAAAGTGTGACATTTATTACTGAAAATTATTTTTCACTCAACCCACGAGGGGTGTGGACTAAAAGTAGTTCCTTTTTGAAATACCATCTTGATTTGAGGAAAACCCATTTTTAATGATTTTTAGTTCTTTTAGGAAAAACAGTTGGAAAACAAATTTTTATACCCAAACCCCGAAGGGCTAATGCCCTCGTCCAATCAGACAAGAACAGACTCCGGCGACCCTTCGATATTTGGAAGAAAACATTGGTTGACTAAAATCATGTGTGTGTCCAAAAGGTTCTGGGTTCAAGGTCCTGCTATCACTGGTATACTATTACCACTAATACAATGGCAACACATAAAACAGAGAAACAAGACAATCCGGGACCACCGTTCACCCAAACGGTTCCCGCCACAGATAAAAGACCAGCTACATCTATCAGACTCCACTCTGCCCCCAAGCACGACTGTAACATGCATCCCACACTAAGAGAAATTTCAACCACTCGGCCCACTACCCGGGCGAGGATAACACTATGTCCAGGAATAGAATAAGAAGTGTGGATGTCTAAAGCATAAATAAATCTAGCCTAAGTGAGGGTTTTCTACTAGTCTGGTTACACATGCAACATATGACAGGGTGCTAGGTCAAATTCCAATAGTGGTACTTAAGTTAACACAGATAGGAAGCATACATCAACATGATCATGATAACAACGCGAGAACATCCTCTCTATATCTAACATGCTTCCTAACACATCTAACAATCATGTATAATTTACTACACGATAGAATTAATGAATAGTCCATCGATTTTGGAGGCGAAGCAACCCACCTGAAGCGCGCGTCAATCCAAGATCCAAAAAGGCTGAAACTGAACGAGGACAATCCTCGGATTTCCACAATTCCAACGGATCCAAAAACACCCAAAAACACCTCCTAGGTACAAAGATAAGGTCCAAACATTGTAATCAACACAAAATTCCAAGTTTACAAACTGCTGAAAAATCAGTCCTGAAAATGCTTAAATATCACATGCGAGATAATCTCAAAAAATTCCAATAAAAATATGACGGCGATCCTCGCGAAGAGTAGATCTCGATCGAGTCCTAACATGTCGAAATCCAATACCCGAGTGAAGAGATAAAAATCAGACAAGCCTCCGCTATCCAGAAAAACCACCAGCAGGAAAGGGGTTCAAAGATGCCTCGTAAATCGTGCCAAGAACTCAATATAAAGCAAGGTAATCAACACGGAAATCGAAGGCCTACCTCTCATGAAACTGATGTCGCAAAAATCATCCAAAAATTCCATCGGAGTAGCTCTGTGAAGCTCGTGGACTGAAACAAGACGGAAATGGGCCACCGAAGAAGAAACATCGCACTGCGCCAAGATGCTGAAGTCGTCGATGCCGCGCCTTCCAAAAATTCCGAAACTCCCTCGAGAGATGCAGCATAAGAAGATCACCAAAGTTGCTTAAGGGCTCAAGGGAATTTGAGTTCGGGAAAAAGTCCAAAACAGCAAGAGAAGGGGCCTATTTATAGCCAAAAGTCCAAATAGTGGGCTGTCGGATTCGGGCCCAAAAACCGGGCTCCCGAAAAGTACTGTAGCCGCCCGAAATCACGAGATCACGCCACGTGTCTCGCCCGAATCCACTGGATCGCGCCACTTGTCCCGCCGCCCCGCGTTCCGCACGCCTCGCGCACGTGGGCGGCGTGCGCCCGCTAATGGAATAGTGCCCCGTGTTCCTACGTGGTTCACGCGGCGCACGCGCTCGGCCCACGCGCCGAATCTTCTGGAATCTGTCGGCCAATCACACGACGCCACGTGTCACAGCCGCCGCCGTCTCATTTGACGTCGTCCAACCAATAGGGTGCTGCCACGTGGCATGACCAATCCTCGGTGCTCTCGGTGCACGCGCCTGCTAGTAGACCGTACAATACACATTGTGACCTAACCCCTTTCAAAAAGAATGAATGGTTTTCGTCAGTTATAATACATTCAACAGAAGAGAAATTAACTGAAAAATCATCATCACATAATTGGCTAATGCTTATGAGGTTAGTCTTAAGGCCTTCAATAAATAACACATTATTCAAAACCGGGCCATCTGGAATAGTGATTATTTCTTTTCCAACTATTTTTGAAGATCGTCCATCTCCGAAAACAACAAGTCCTCCGGAGATTTTCTCAAACGATTTAAAATAGTTTTTATCTCCGGTCATGTGACGTGAGCAACCACTATCCAAATACCAAGGCGTATTATTATACGCATGTAGTGATGTGTGAATGACAAGACAAGGGAAGAGTTCACCTTTCCGCACCCAAACCTTACGAGTTTTGGAATACGTCGGCAATGAGCATGAAGTTGCACTCCTTGGTGAATGCGTCTTGTTCGGTTGATCACTTTTCTTTGATTTCCATGACAATATTGTCTTGAAGAATGTACTACCATTATTCTTGACCTTTGGTTGATTTCTTCTTGAATTCCGGTCTTTGTTCTTGATGGTAGTCGATGCAAGTAGTGCTTGTTTCGTTCATTTTGCTCCATACTTACAATTTGGTCTTATGTGCCCTGCAAAACCACAACGATAACATACCTTGGCAAAAGTTGAACCCGAAGAGGATGAGGTAGGCTTGTCAACGTTGGCTGCGTTGATTTCCGTCGGAGGAGGAGCGACCGACTGGGGCACAAACTTCGTACCGCTCGAACTTAGATCCTTACTAGTTCGAACGTATCCAAGGCCCAAACGATTCGTTTGACCAAGACCAAGCAACTTGTCCAACTTGCTTATTCCTGATGAAAATCGCTTCAAGTCTTCTTTAAGTTGGAATATGGTCTTCGTCATCTCCAATATTTTTTATCGAGTCTCGGAGTAGAGCTTCAAGAAGTAATTCGCTTTATCCACCAATTTGATATGTTCCTTCTCGAAATGCTCGTTCTTTTTTTGAAGGGAAGTGTTTATCTTAATCAAATTATCCCTTTCCTCTTCAAGAGCGTTTAAGAGAGAAGTTGCCTTTTTAGTTTGTTCTTCAAGATCCCACAACCTTTTTCTCAAACTTTTGTTTTGCTTCACCAATTTCTTAGAATCCTTTAACAAATTATAGTAGGCAAATGCAAAGTCTTCACCCTCGAAATCGCTTGGTTCATCATCCAGTGTCGTTTGATCATCCTGGGAAGAAACGGACAATGAACCATATGCAATCTATGAAAAACACACGAAAAGTGAAGTTATGGATGCAAAAAATGCTGTGGCGTTGTTATCCTCATCACTAGAAGATGACTCATCAGAAGTGGAAGTGTCATCCTATGTGACGGCTTGCATAGCCTTCTTCTTTGACGGATTTTTGTTGGGACACTCCGTTGAGATATGGCCAAAGACTCTGCATTTAAAGCACTGGATTTGTCCCTCAGTGTTCTTCTTGTCCTTTGAAGAACCCTCTTGCTTTCTAGATTTAAAGCTTAGAAATTCTTTGCCTTTCTTGAACTTAATGAAGGATGATGATTTGCTTGAATTTCCCCTTCGAAAGCTTCGGCGAAATTTTCTTGTCAAGAATGCAAGCTGTTTCTCGAAATCCTCCATAGATAGATTATCATCAGCGTCTGAGGAGAATGAATCCGCGTCTTCTTCTTTTGTTGATTTTAATACAAAACCTGAAGACTTAGAAAAAGAGGAAGGCTTTCCAGAAGAATAGTTAGTATGAAAAGTCATTTCATAAGTTTGAAGTTCACCAACTAATTCTTCTACTTTGATTTCGTCCGGATATTTTACTATTTCAATGGCTGCAACCTTAAGGCGAAATCTTTCGGGAAGAGTTCTCAAAATCTTTCTTACAACTTTCGATTCTGAAATTTTCTCTCCCAAGTTAGCACATATATTTATGATATCTTACAATCATGTATAATAATCTGTGAAAAATTTATTTTCTGCCATATGAATTGAATCAAATTTGCATGTAAGCATTTGCAGTTTTTGAATCTTCACTAAACTTGTACCCTCATGTGTAACTTGTAGAGTATCCCAGATTATTTTCACGGTCTCACATGCCGAGACGCGAGAAAACTCAGTTTGAGACAAGGTATTAAATAAAGCGTTAATTCCCTTGCCGTTGTAAGAAGATGCATCAATCTCTTTCTTGGTCCATTTCGACCTAGGTTTGATGGTGAGAAAATCACCGGCAATAATTTCAGTAGGATTTGTCCATCCAAACTCAATTGATTGTCATACTCGTTCATCGATGGAAATCAAAAACGCTCTCATGCGTACTTTCCAGTATGTATAATTTGTTCCATCGAAGAACGGTAGTCTATTGATGTTTCCACCTTCAACCATTGTTTACAACCCTAATCCCGCTCTGATACCACTTGTGGGTTATGCGATAATGGATCTAAATAGGGAAAAAATCACCTAGAAGGGGTGTGAATAGGTGTAAATAATAAAATCACCAAATCGTTGCATAAAAATAACCCAATGCGAAAAAATAAATAAGTACGCAAGATTTTAAGTGGAAAACTCCGTCACAGGAGTAAAAAACTACGGGACCGATAACACGGTGAAATCCACTAAGATTAAACACATATAAGGTGAATACCGTAACACTACGACTCAACCTTTTCCATACGCTCCGAGTAGATCTTCTCCATTTACTCCACAACGCGCCTCGAATCCATGATTTGCGTCCAACGCCGAATCCACGACGTCCAACCGAATCCATGGTCTTCACCAATATAGCACGTATCGATCACACGAACGTACCTCGCTTCAAATCCACGAAAACGGTAGCACCTTGAATCCATAAGGCCACGCGAATCCACGCGCCGATTGTCCTCTCAGAAATCGTTGTTTTGTTTATTGGTGATGATAATCAAATACTTAGATCATATAGATAGATAAGAAAAACACCATCTAAGAATTCATCGATTTGATTCTTCAAAAGAAAAGATTGAAAAATCTCGAATCAAATCGATAAATATAGAGAAAGAAAATCTAGAAATAAATCGGTGTTTACTTTTTCTTCTCTATACGTGGATTACCTTTTATTCCTTGAATATAAGAAATTTAAGAACCTTCGGAATAATAGGAATACCCTAAAGAAATGATATTAGGGTCTATTTATATGTTAGAAACCTTTTGGAAAGAGATAAGAAACAAAAACTGACTTAATAAAATTTTTCCCGCACGGCGGTCCGGACTGGATTTGGCTGATCCGGACTGTGGTCTTTTTTCAGAGAATTTTCTGAAAAAATAGTTCGGGGTCCGTACTGGATTTGGCCTGATCCGGACTGTTCATGCGATTGAACAAACACAAAGTTCGGAGTCCGGACTAAAGTGGGGATGATCCGGACTGTAATTCCGCATGAAGTAAACCTTGTTCGGGGTCCGGACTGGATATGGCTGGTTCAGATCGTGAACATGTAAAATGTCCAGTTCTTAATTTTTATGCAACGAAAATTAATCCAAGTGTTTCTAATCTATAAGAATGTATTCGAATCACCAAAAATATTTAGTTAAACATACCTAATCTTTTTGAATCCATTCTTCTTGAGATTGATGTATGTGATCCATAATTCTTCAACTTCAATCTTCAAGACTCAAAACATTTCACGAAATACGCCAATACAAAGATCCTTAACATGCCACATGCATAGAAAATCCTCTGTCCAAACGGACAGAGTCTCCCCTATACATGCTCGGCTAGGCAAGTACAATGATACAATTAGAGAGCAACAATCACTTAACTAAACATAAACATAAAGTTTTACATCTAAATACATCCACAAATTCATCACAAAACATACTAACTCCACAAATCACAAGATGATAACAACTCCACAACTAGACTGTAAATATCAAGCACTGGGCCACTAGGCCAATAGCAGGGGACAACTCTATCGCGACAGCTCACTGGATCGTCTCGACATCTCAGCACCCGAATGACCTGAAATGGTGGTCACCCAAAGGGTGTGAGATACAACATAAATGTATCCCAGTGGGCACGACGGGCCGAGAAATAGCAAGTCGTACCTACCGGATACTGTAATAAGTGGATAGCAATAACTGGATATAAACTGAAAGCTGAAAGGCAATGTGCAGATATGAAATCTAAGCATGCTGAAATGAATGCAGGGGTACTCATATATCAAGCTAATCATGCTGTAACTGACAAATCTGACAAACAAAAACTGATCATGCTACAGAGCAGAGCTAGCAGGATAATCAATAATATCAATGCTGTAAACAGGGAATGCTGATAATCACGGGTCAGTCATGATAAATAAATGCTGAAGCACAATATCAATAGATCATGCATCACTACTAGAAGTAGAGTACCCAATCACCTGCCACTATTGGTCATGGGGACCTCAGGCTAAATACCACCTGTACACCAATTTGCTGTCATAATCCTTTGGGCTCACGGGTCGCCACTATCGACCACTTTACCGATAAAGTACACCACTACGGGTAGCAATTGCACTAGTGTAGTGAAAGAACAGCTGGCTCTGTGGCGATCATAATACTGATGCTCAAGCTCATAGTCTAAAACCAAACACACGGCATAAAGCTGAAAAATTCCTGTCGAGATGCTGAAACTGTAATCTCAACTAATGCTGTATAACTGAATCTGAACAA
The DNA here is from genome assembly GCA_029168755.2 of Tillandsia fasciculata. NCBI lineage: Eukaryota > Viridiplantae > Streptophyta > Magnoliopsida > Poales > Bromeliaceae > Tillandsia > Tillandsia fasciculata. Next base: position 19,141,323 of record CM054944.1, on the reverse strand, counting down.
TAGAAACTGAATATCTGAGCTGTAAAACTGAAGCTGAATAACAGAACTGCACTCTTATTCTATCATGCAACACAGAACATAAAAGGCTAATATAACTAGGCTGGCGACAAAGCAAACATGGCATATGTCAAGCTGTATATATAGATATACCAAATACTGAATATGAAATCATTGCGAAAAACTAAACTAAATGGCAGAACTGTAAATTGAACTGTATAACAGAAGCTGAACTCCTATTCTATCATGCAGGAGAAGAATAAGAAATGCTGATATGAAGTGAACTGATAATCACTCTAGTTAATGTCAAATCAGGTATAGCATATGTCCAGATGTATATCACTATACATACTAAGTGCTGAGAATAAAAGCATATAGAGAGCTCAACTGTAAGATCAAGGCAACATAGCTATAATGACTGAATGCTGGAATGAAAGCAAATAGAAAGGCTCAACCATAGGATCAAGGCTACACCAAAAACAGGGGTCCGACCTACCACAGTACCCCATAGGCCGAAATGATAAAGTCCGGACCGAAGATAAACCCACCTCAGGGTAGACGATCGCGGTGACCGCTGGATAGCTCACGAGCTGGCGACTGACTGCTGGGACCTGAATCATAATCACAGGTCAGAAAAAGACTCACTCATACCCAACCCACTGACTCACTAAGTGCAGACAAGCTAAACGGGAAACTTCGCTGAAGTCCCGGGATCTTTCAAAATTTTTGGAAATCCGCCGATCGATCATTATGATCCGATCCGTGGCTACAGGTCTCCGAGTTTAACAAAACTTGATGTGCTACCCCGGAACGCTTCACGATAACCTAGACTCATCGAACACATATTTCGACTACGCCATTGCGCTCAGAACGTCAACATCGTTCAAATCGACTACCTAGATCGTCAGATTCAGACTCCAGACCGTCGATCGGCCGACGTTGGCCAGCGAGGGAGTTAAATTAGGGGGTTACTATTCACGACTTAAGTCGTGGGCCCCACTTCGCCTTTCGCTGTTTTCGAGACGATCCGACCGTCAGATCGAAAATCAATTTGTACCATTTTTAATCAATTCAATAAGACGGTTCCACTGGCAATTTTAACTTTTCGAGGTCAGACCCCGATCTGCAAGTTGGGGGACAGTTTTTCTCGAAAACTGTACAAATTTGTACTTTTTGACTTATAATATTCCCATATACTGTATTTTAATTACGAATCCACATTCGAACTTATCAAAATTCAATTTTGAATTTCTCGAGTATTACATGATCCCCCACAATGCATTCTTTATCGGTATAGTGGTCGATAGTGGCGACCCGTGAGCCCCAGGCTGCACATAGTGGACGATAATGGTGACACGTGTGCCCCTGAGTGCACCGATGGTGCCGGGTTATATGTTAGCCGAACGTGCCGACTTTGGCATTGGTTTAAGTCCTCGTGACCTATGACGGCATTGATTGGGTATTTCAATTCTAGCATTGATGCATAATTTGCATTGTTACTCCAGTATTTATTAGCATGACTGGCACATATTTGTTTGTACTCTTTGTTTACAGCTTTGATATACATGGATTATCATACTTGCTCTATTCTATAGCATGATACATTAAGATTGCTAGTTATAGCTTATTCAGCTTCATTCATGAGTACCCTGTTTTTATATCATCACACCTAGTTTCAGTATCTTGCTTTTCAGCTTTTAGATTATCCCACTTTTACTATCTGCTGCTTACAGTATCCAATAGATACGATTTGCTATTTCTTGGCCCGTCATGCCCACTGGGATACATTTATGTTGTATCTCGCACCTTTTGGGTGACAACCATTTCAGGTCAGTCAGGTGCTAAGATGTCGGGACGATCCAATGAGCTGTCATGATAGAGTCGACCCCTGTTATCGGCCGCAGCGACCGAGTGCTTGTATTTACAGTTTCAGCATCATGACTTTATTCTGTTGTCATAGTTTTGGATTATGTTGGATTGTGGATGTGTTAGTTGTAGAAACTTCATATTATGCTTTAGTTGTTGAATATGTCGCTCTCTGATTGTGTTATTGTATTTGCCTAGCCGAGCATGTATAGGAGAGACTCTGTCCATGTGGATAGAGAATTTTCTATGCATGTGGCGGTCTGTTCATGTCCTGGGTTTCAGGTTTTGAACCCTATTTAAAAAAAAAAAAAAAAAAAAAGACTGTTTTTTGAAACTCGGGGCGTGACACAATATGAACATGTTAGGCTATTGGAGTTTAGTTGCCTATTTTATCAAAATTAATAAAAACTAGTATAGTAACCCGCGCGATGCAACAATTAGATAATAAAAGAAAAAAATTATTAATAAAAAATATTTTTATAAATTCTTAAATAAATATATACGAACGAAAAAAAAGTATTAAATTAATAATAAATTAATCTAAATGTATAACTAATCTATATGTTTAAACTTAACAGTTCTAAAACAAATAAAGATATTACATGTTTCCGCCATTAAGAAAGAGAGAGGACGAAACCTAAAAAGATGATTTTGTTTAAAAGAGTTATTCGGTTCAAAAGAGGGGTTGGTGAGAGTGAAGGAGAGGAAAAGACATAAGAAAATTAATGAGCACATTGATTATATAGTAGGTTTTCTCTCTGTTGAATAAAGATGAGGGGAGGAAAAAAGCAATGAGATTTCATCAAAAATGGATGAGTAAGAAGGAAGGAAAAATTAACACATGATAATAAATATTAAAAATTCATATATTTGTATATATTGGTATGATAAGAAACTAAACACAACAAAGAATAAAGATAATGAATCTTATAGCAAAAAGAAATGAAAATTGCGCTTTTGATACGCCCATCTCACTCTTTTTTTATTTTATTTTTTAGCAAATGCTAGTAGTACACTCAATTTGGGATATAAGATATATATTTTATTCATCTAAGGGTGGAAACTTCTCTACTCGTCACTTCGAAGTGACGAGTAAAATTCATTCCATCCTAAGATTGGTGGAATGTACGATATACAACCCAAATGGTGTGCACAAGTAATATTTTTCTTTATTTTTTGTTGGTTGAGCCCCTTAATTTTGATTATAAATTATATTTATTTAAAATTATAATCATTTACATTATAGTTATTTAAATTACGTATTAAATTTTATTGTTATAATTTTTATTAATATAAGTTGAAAATAATTAGTTTCAACTTTTATAAATTCATGTATTTCAATTTTTATTTAAGGTATCATTATTATGTCAGGTACAAAATCAAAAAATCTAAAATAGCGATACAAACAAAAACAGATGGATATAAAGACAGTAAATTTTTTTTTTTCTCTCGCTCCGTTCCTTAGTGGGTCTTGGTTGATTCGAAACAAATTAAATTTTATTTTAAATTTTTCTCTTATTTATTGTTTTATTGGAGGAGGTATGAGAGCGAGATTTTAATAAATTTTTAACCAACCAAGAAGGATCAAGAGAAGAAATAGATACTCGCCTCTTACTCCATTTCTTATTGAATTGGGTCGAATTTGAACAGAAGTTTTTTTTTTTTTTTTTTTTATTACTTTTACTTAGAACAAATCGGTGCGAGCTCCACCTCCCCTCAGTGGGGCGGATCCGGGCGCGAGCTCCAGATCGATTTGCGTCCCTGGTCAAAAGATGCCCTAAAATCTCACGCGGTCCTAACGGTCGACCACAACTAATCTGGAGCCGTACGATGAAGATCAAACGGCTATAAGAAACCTCTCCCCTCCTATAAGTACCCCTGTCTATCCATCCGCCTCACGCTTTCTGTCCCGTCGTTCCCATAGTACGCTTCAGTCTAGGGTTAGGGTTTTCTCCGTCCCCGATCTCTCTCGGGGATCGATCTAGGGTTTCTTCTCCTCCCTCGATCCGTCTAGGGTTAGGGTTTACCCCCTGTTCCCATTGGTATGGCCACGCCTGAGATCGAGGCGGCCATGGGAGCCATCCCCGTGAAGAAGGAGGAGCTTCGCAAGGCCTTCGAGGCCCTGGAATCCTTCTCGTCCGCCCTCTCCTTCTTCACCTTAAAGTGGAATGACCTCGAGGACCACTTCGCCTCGATCGAGCGGTCCATTAACGATCGCCTTAAGGAGCTCGAATCGAGATCCGCCCCCGCCGCCGCCGCTGCTGCTGCAGCATCAGCGGCGCCAGCAGCAGCGGCGGCGCCGCTTGTTTCGGCGGTTCCGGCAACCTCTTCGGCCCCTTCTGCAGCCGCCATCGTGAGCAAATACGAGGGAGGTGGTCACTTCTCCCAGCTCAAATCCCTTTGCGCCGCAATGGACGCAAAGGGATTCCTTTCGTACATTTTCGAGAATCGGAGTGACATGGCGGAGATCCGGAAGGATCTCGATGCGGCTCTCCTATCTGCGCCTGATCCAGCTAAGCTGGTTCTCGACGCTTTGCACGTCTCCGGCCGTCCGAAATCAGACGGGGACGGAGAGAATGATGGGGCAGTCGAGCCGGCACGGCGAACCTGTCTTAGTCTCTTGGAGCGCCTCCAAGTTTTGGCCCCTGAGATCAAGCCTTCGGCTTGGGAAGAAGCAAAGAAGGTGGCGGTGGAGTGGAAGAGTAAGATTGCCTCCGGCGGGGAGAACCAAGGCGCGGTTATGCCCTTTTTGCAGATCTTGGCTTCTTATAGGCTCGCCAAGGAATTCGATGCGGGTGAGGTGTTGGATCTTGTTGTTTCCGTGTCTCGGAAGAAGAGGACTGTCGACATCTTCAAGGGTCTTGGCCTTGAGGAAAGCATGCCCGGTAAGAGCATGTCGCCTTATACGGATTTAATAATATGATTCTTGGTCAAGTTTTCTTGTAGGGTTTCTCTAACTAACTGTTACTTGCCAGTTGCTTGTGTGAATTGCGTATTTAGTGTTGTTCTACCATATTTTCTTTTCTGTGTTGATATTTGCACTGCAAATTGGTGAGTGTTGGATATGTAGTCTAGCAGTGTGGAAAGGATCTAGTACGGGCAAGTCGGGTTTTGGTGTACATAAGCGAACATTTCATGAATAGTATTCTAGATCTGCATGTTCATATTGTATATAATAACCTCATTTTTTTATCATTTACCATGTTTACATTAATAGTTACAAAGTTGTTTATTCGTGTTCTCTGATCTTGTATTTTGCTGTTTTGTCCATCATGTGGGTGTCGTATTTGTATTTACTATGCATGATGGATTTAAGTGCCCGTCGGCATGGGCCGTATCTACCGTACCGTATTGTGCTAACAAGATGTCGGCACAATACAGCTCCCTTGCCGATGACACAGCTTAAAATTCTCTTTTCGTTAAATTAGTAAGTAATTTTCTCAATAAGATTCAAAAGATTTGATTAAGATGCATAATAAGTAATTAGAATATTTTGTTGTTAAAAAAATAAATATTTCCATACCATAATGTGTCCCTACACATGTATTTTTTGAGACCGGCATGCATGGCCTGGCCCGGCAAGTACCGTGCCGGCAAGTTTTTGGCACGATCCCATGCCACAACACTTAAATTCTTGCTATACATTATATGAAGTGACGTAATTATAAGTTCGTTGAAGAATGGAATGTGTTTCAGGTTTTTGCTGCATTTTACATTGCTATGTTCTTTTGACTTTCCTTTTTTTGGATATGGAGTTATCATGGTTTCGGTGTTTATTTTATTTTTCTGCTGGGGAGTTATGGGCACCTTCCTCCTACTTGCATGAATCATGTCCTTTACCCTACCTCTTGTGTCTTTATTGTTTTTATCTTTCATTTGTTAATTAGTTTACATGACAAATTCTTTTTGTATGGAGAAGAATATGCTTTTTTTTTTTCTTTTTCTTTATTGTTTATATCATTTCTTGATATATATGGGCCTTTGATGATAACTTTTTCAGACATACCATCTTTTGGGACTGATTGGTATTTCAATGCCATGTTGTTATTCTGTGATTCTGAGGTCTATACACTCTATGGTGTCTATGAACTCTTTTGATAAGATTTCATTTAGTACTGGAACAAATGCTTTTTTATTTCTTCAATTTAATTCTAGTTGATTATTTTTCTCAAAATCTGTGGACCTATGATGATATCTTTTCCAAATGAACCATCTTTCGGGACTGATGGGCATTTCATTGCCATGATGTTATTTTGCAATTCTGAGGTCGTTGTAGTGTACTATTTAAAGGCCCTCTGCTCATGATCTTGTAATTCGGTCCTGGTAGGAGGTTGCCCTTTTTCTTTTGATTTAACTTTCTTTTATTTTAACACATGTGGACCTATGATGATAACTTTCAAACGTACCATCTTTCGGGACTGATTGGCTTTCATTGCCATGCTGTTATTCTGCAATTCTGAGGTCTTTATATAATAGAGCATTTAAATAGTAGATGTTCCTTTACTTTTGTTTTAAATTCTGTTTATTTTTCTGATACGTATTTTGACCTATGATGATAACTTCTCAAAATTACCATCTTTCGGGACTGAATGGCATTTTGTTGCCATGCTGTTATTCTGCAATTCTGAGGTCTATATACTCTATATGAGCTTTTAAGATAATAGTTTATTTTAATATATTGCAATTTAAAAGTATCTTTTTTTTTTTCCTTTAGAGACATTTTGGTTGCTCATTATTAGCTTGCAGTGCTATAGTATCTGAGCAAATATAGTTAAGAATAGTTAGTCCCCATGTGTAATTTATTATGTTTTCATAACCACATTATTGTTTTCTATATATTTATTTTCTGCCCTAATTTTTTTTCTTCTTTCAAGTGCATTAGCTAATGGCATGCTGTATGTTGCAATTCAGGTTTTTGGTATATTTTCATTCATTTGGTATATTTTGTCAGTTGTGACATTTTTTGGCATATAATTTGGGGGTTTGGGGTGATGTAGTTGTTACCTTTTGTCTAATCTTGGAGAAAACCCCCAAAAAAAAACGCATGACCTTTGTTTTGTTAAGTTTTATATTTCGAAAGCATAGTTGTCTTTGTCCCCTGTTATGTACAGTTGTTCTTTATTGTTGCTTTCTTGTAGTGGTTGCTGCATCCCACAAGGGAACAACATCATGGTAAATGCTTGATTTTGATTGCTGTCTTTTCCTGATTTCCTCTCGACGTTTTGTCCTCTCCCCTACCTCATTTATTTGCTGAGCTTGGTTTTGGCTCTTTGTGGTTTAGAATCATGCATACCCTTTTGTTTATCAGCTGATCAAAGATGATACCTAATTAAATAAACTTCCGTAGGTGCCGAGTCTTTTGTGTATCTGCACTGTTACTCTGCAATTTTGATGACCTTTTAATGCTGGCACTCCTTCCATTTCTTTTTCTAATTGTCACCGTTTTCTGGGACTCCAGCTAGTCTTTTAGTTACCTTCGGTCTCTTATGTATTATCCAATTGTGCCTGTCATTTTGATAGCTCTTAATAGTCCAATTCATGCGGAAGCTTGACGTCATCAAGCTTTTTTTTTTTTTTTTTTTTCCTTATAACAGATTTCATCCGGAAAATGAGTGATAAGGGCAGACAAATTGAAGTTATTAAATTTGTCTATGCTCTTAATTTAACGGGCAAATATCCTCCAGTGACCCTCTTGAAAAGTTACTTGAAAGAGTGCAGAAAAGATGCTCAGGAAATCCGTAAGAAAGGAAACAATTCGCTTAAGGCTCAGGTATGACTTGTTTGCACTCTATGATTAAATTTAGGGTGTTTAGTCCCACTGTCCCACTTTTGCTTATTATATGGCACAGAATGGGGCAATTTCCAAAGATATACTTGCTCTTAAAGAGGTGGTTAAGGCCATCGAAGAGTACAGCCTAGAATCGGAATATCCGAGTGCGAATCTTACGAAGCGGATAATGCAGTTGGAGGAGCAAAGGGCGGGTAAGAAGCGAGCTGCACCAGCTGCTGCTTTTCCCTCGAACTCGAATGCACAGAATCTGGTGCAGCAGCAGTCAAATAAGCGGCCTCGACCTCGGCCATCAAATGCTGTTGCACGTCATGCTGCTCCTCCTCCTGAGTATCTACCCCCAGTAATTGTGAGTCAGCCTCAGTTGGTTTCGACTGATCAATCTCATTATCTGGGTATGGTCGGGTCTTATGGGATGGCTTCCAGTAGATATGCTTTTGATGTTGCGGGTCCGAGTCTTTCTGGTAATACTGCTTACGGAGCGGATGGAGGCCACACTGCGAGGCCACTACCCTACCCTTCTGAGCCCCTCGTGGGCCCTCGGCTTTATGATAGGCCGGGGACTTACGCCACTTACTCACTTTCTGGTGCGACAATGCCTTATGCACCATCTTACCGGTAGAATGGAAGAAGTGGCAAGCACTTTTTTTTTTATTCCCTTCTAACTTTCAACAGTTAATAGTAGTTGTTAAGCAACCTTGAGCTAGCTCTTGCACTCTGTTCTTGTAATTTGCTGTTTATGTCTTTTAGACATGAACTTTTCTGTCTTATACAGCAGAAGGTGCTGTTTGTTATCTATTGCTGATAGAGTTTGGTTTCTTTGTATAGAAGTAAGATTATGCCGTTATATATTCCCTTACAAGTATTCAATGTTAGCGTTTTATCTTATTTTATTTTTTTAATTTGTCCCCCTCGTTGTAAATTATATATTTTCATTAGATGAATTGGTGGCTCTTTGTTTCAGTCAAATTTGTCGCAAATAAGGCAGGAAATGCGATGGCTTCCATTTAGATATCCCTTGTTTGTCCTGTGTCTAGCCCAAATTAGCAATTCAGGCTTCATAGTTTGAAATAATGTAGTTTTCTACATAGTCTGGTGACTGGCTGTAGGCATAATTTTCATTCGGTGCACATTGAGGCCGGAGATCTTTTGTTGCACTCTGCCCAGCCCACCTTGGGCTGGTCTTGTTATTGCCGGCATAGATTTCTATCATACTATTCTGTCTCATTTATTAGGTAGTAGGTTTATGTGAAGCATGGTTTCTGCACAAGCTATGCTTCTTTGATAATCGAATAGCAGGGGGAGACCTATTCTTCAAGCTGCTTTCTGTTGGAGCAAGCTGGGATGAGCTCTGCTCAACTCAAATTTGCCACAGGTCTGCTCAAGCTCAGTTGTAGTTGGAATAGGTTTGATCTCGAGCTTGCATCATCAAATTTCCATGATTGCCGGAACTTAGATTGTTGGCTCGCTATTGTAGAAGGATTTCTTTTTTCTTGTTACTGTTAGCTTTGCTGAGAGCAACATAGCTTGAGAGGCACTAATAAATAATAGAAATTGTTTAGTTTGCCCATGGGATCATGAACCCGACGACCCTAAGCTACAGGGATGCAACTTACTAACCTCTAGTTATAGACTTCTTTTTGATACTAGATTCTAACTACTTTATGTTGTAATATCATCAAGCTATTCTTAGCCGAGCTCGAGTGCTCTGCTCAATCAATGCATCGCTCTCAAAACTTGGTTTGTTCTCAGCTCATTTAATAAACGAGCAAGCCCAATCGGAGCTGAAAGCAACCTGAGCTTGTGCTTGTTGGCATGCTCTTTGACTTCTCTAGTCACATTTAGATTTCACGTGTCTTGCAGATTTTCATATAGGTCTGTTCCTTACCAGTATGACGCCGAAATTGTCTTATTTTAGCACTGTTCTCGCACAACTAATGCAAATTCCAATTCTCTTTACTGTTTTTATTTACGAGACGAATATAAATATGTTTGTGTACTTGTTATTCTAATTTATCTGTTTGACAATTCATTAGGTCCTTGTCCTCACAGTTGTAGTATTGGTTGGAAGATGCTCTCTTCTGTTTTTTGTTAATTGCAGATTGTTGTGCAGATTTTAATGTTTTTTCTTTAGCATTAGAACATGTTAATAATGCTGCAGTTTTGGTCACTCTGTCGCTTAGGCTATTCGATTAGTTGAGGTAGGACTTAGATTTGCCCCCCTGAGGCCATGAATCTCAGCTGGGAAATGTTATTTTGCATGTTTTTTACGATAAACTTTGGTTAATATGCTATACTTTGCGATTTTTGAGGATCCTTTGATGTCATTCTCTTTGCTGAAACTCTTTGGCTGTTTGGTATTGGTGCTCTTTTTTTCTTAATTTGTTTTTTTAAAGCACAAATTTTATGCTATAGAATATACCACTAGATGGTGGAGCCTATATTCTACAAGTTTCGTTTGGCAACAAAAAATATAAATTAGCTGTAACATATTTTTAACCTGTTATTTTTCATTCACCTGAAGATGCTTTCCATCTGCTGGTAGGGTTGCATTGCATGCAAGCAAATAATGATGACAAGGGTAGTAAATCGGCACATCCAACTGTATAGATTTTTTGTTTATGAAAACTTAATATGGTAACAGTACCAAACAAGGGGAACTTTTTTTCAAAAATATCTTATAGAATTTTTAATGTGATAAAATAATCTTTTGAAATTTTTATTTGGGCAAATAATCCTATTCTTGCTACATAAATTAACTAAAAACGATAAAGGATTCTCCATCTTTAAAAAACGGCGAATCATTTACAACATTTCTGTTATGCAGGTTTATGGGGTTGTTAGGGTTGCTTGTACATGTTAGGATTTTTGTGAGGTTATTAGTGGGAAATACGGTGCATTATTCATCGCTTTTAATATGTTAAGGAAACAATGAATTATTCACGAATTTTTTTTTTTTCCAAAGCGAGGTACGGTAAACGATTCACCTTCTTTCAGCTCTCGCATTGCACTGACATCGTGGCAATAGGTTTATTTATCCAAATAAATTTTTGAAGATACTATTTATCCAAATTAAAAGTTTTATAAGGTTATTTATAAAGAAATCCCCCAAACAAGGCCTCAAGTTTTTTGGTGACGTAAGTTACTTTACAGTGTATTTTGGTGAAGTTTTTGAGTTGTTAATATGAAGTGTAGACCAAAATAGCTTGCGGTAGTTGTGTAAGCTGACTTATCTTTTGTCTGGCAGTTATTGTTGTAATTGGCTTTGTAGTTTAAATCGCGCTTATTACTTCATACGTGATCCATTATCTGGAAATTTAGTTGGTACTGTAGTCAAGTGCCTTTGTTGTTAGAAGTGGTTTTATAAGCTTTTGAACTTGTGCGTCTAATGCAGCTACTGCAATTGCAAATAACTGAAGAACTTGTGATGACTCTGGTTATTTGTTGCATCGGTGTAGAACCCTAGACCAATAGTGTTTCGTATCCATTTTCTAGCTATGTTTCTACAGATTCTAATTTTTGATCATTGGTATTTGTCATTTATAATAATGAAAATTTGGCACTTATGTCAAGGTTTCTTCGCTTATTTCATCACATTTCTAGGCTGCATATGGAACCTGTGTCTTCACTGCAGATGTGGTTGTTTCCTCATCTTATTGCCGCACTTTACTCTCTCCATTCTGGGAATCCTACTTAACTGAATCTACATCTCTAATCAATAAACTTGTTCCGCATTTCTGATTCCTTAGATTTTAGGTTCTTCAATCTTGCAATATTGAGAACTACAATGAAAGCTAGTTCTATCTGATGAGCAATTTATTTGTTTCATCAATGCGGAATCCTAGACCAACAGCTTCTTATCTATTTTCTAGCTATGTTTCTGCATTTTCTACATTTTGATCATTGGTGTGGCCATTCGTATTAATGAAAATTTGGAACCTTTCCTAAGGTTTCTGCACTTGTTTCACATCTCTAAGCTGTGTTTTGTTTACTTAACCGAATCTGCATCTCATTGACAAATTTGCTTGTTCTGCATTTCTGGTTCTTTCGATTTTATGTTCTTAAATTTTGCAATATTGACAACTGCAAAGAAGCTAATTTGTTTTAGAATTGTTTTTTCAGTATCAGTGAATGACACTGTCCCAGTGTTTACGGTATTTTGATTTCTTGTGAAGCATTTACTGTCTGTTTGGCCAAGCCTCTGCAATATAAGCAGCACCTTTTTTTTTTTACAGCCGCGAACATGTTGTCCAGGACTATTTACTGTTGTAGGAGGTTAGAAACTAAAATGTAATTTTTACGTAGAAACGTAGCAGCTCTAATTGGAAGCTTCTCTTTTGAGCTTGGTTGCAAAGATTGTCACGTCCCGGTTGTAAACCAGAATCCGGGCCCGTCTATAGATCCGCCATGCATGCGGTATTTTTCGCCTACACGAAGTGTCGGTAACCTGCTCAGATATAAGAGATAATAAATAAAGGAGCATAAGAATCAGAGCTGAACTAAAACTACTGTATCTCAGACAAAAGCTGGAAGTAATAAAGTATAACTGTAAAATAAATATAAATATCTCTCCCAGCTCACCACAAATGTACAACTAGCTGGCGAAAGCCAGACCCAAAAAGAAATACAAAGAACTGTCTGAGAAAAATCAGGTACACCAAAAACTCCAGCTAACATCACTCGGGTGGCTCTCTATCTAATCCGCAACCCTCTTACCTCGATCAGCTGCTGACGTCTCAGCAACTCCTGCAGAGGACTCTGCAAAACAAGGGGGAAAAGAAACAAGGAAAGAACAATGGGGGTAAGTACTACTATAAAAACAGTAGCCTCCCCTAGTGGGTAAAGTCTCAACTCAGACATGCCTACCAGGACTACCAGAGGCAAAAAAAAAAGAAAAGGATGGAAGCTGAGTATAACAGCTGATGAATGTGCTACTACTAATATGCCTGTAAATGCAATAACGAAAAGAGTAACTGAATGCATGCATCAGTAAAACAATCTGTCTGAAAAGACCCAATCGATGGACCAGTAGTCACTGGTACTGCCTGCTGTGCTGTCGAACTCAAGAACTGACCGGAACCCAACACGGTCGTAAGGAGAACTGACCGGAACCCAACACGGTCGTAAGGAGAACTGACCGGAACCCAACACGGTCTAAAGCCTACTCCGGAGTGGCACTCGAGGGGAGCGACCCACACGAGTAAAGTAACTCTGTCATCAGTACCGCAAGTATCACTGTATCAAGTATCACTGTATAGCAGGACTGGATCAAGACCATGATCAAAGTGGGAAAAACCCTCTACTAAAGATAACCCGAACTCCCAACCTAAGCGATAAATAATCAATAAGCGGAAAACTCCATCCGCTAGAGGAATCCTATCCCCAAATCTGATGCATAAGTAAACATCCGGTCAACCGCCTAATGTCCGCGGTTGCCGCAATAACCCAAAACCCCAATCTAGAATGACGAACCCACTCAACAACCCGGCTACACTATCCTACAACCCTGCTCAACCCGAGCAATACCCCAAGCATCACAATGAAAGGAGAAGAGGGGACAACAAGGTTTCTCCTAAGTCAAATCCCAAAAGATAGTGTATCAATAAATAGTGACTTAGTTATGTGACCAGTTTAAGCATGCAATTGTCCCAGTATTTTAGTCTATTTCACCGGAATAATTAAAATAAAGCAACGAATGGCAGGATTATTGTCTCAAGGTGATGATCCTTATTGCAAAGTCATTAATTACTAATCTACCACTAAACATGCTGTCCAGGACAATTAAGTGATTAAATAGAGTGATCATGATACCGAACTCATGCCAAAAATGTCATCATCATGGATAAACTATCAATTATTTAATTCCCTATTGCATGCAATGTTATCAACAATAAACTAGGCCTTTCTAACAACGGAACACTCTGATGTTCCTAGTGAGCATACCAAAGGAGAGGAGTATAACAACCACCCACTTGAAGAGCTGACTGTCCAAATTCCAACAGCTGAAAATATCAGAAAATCCAAATCTCCTACTCTAATGGGTCCAGCAGTACCCGCAACTCTCCTGGGTACAACACAAGGTCCACAAATACACATAAGTTCCAAAACTACCCTTACAACCACACACAAAAATCAGTCACAAAGATGTCCATGTTTCACCTGCTGAAAGTGCCCAAAAAATTTCAAGAAAAATATCACAGCGATCCTCGCGTCGATACCTTCGAAACGGATACCTGCACGTCTAAAACCGAGTTTGGTAGGTCAAGATACAAATTCGGCAAGGTGGTGTACTCAAACAATTCCTGCATAAAAAACTGTAGCACTGTACATAGGGAAAAAGGGATTTTCACCTCCAATAAAATCTCGAAAAAATCCAAGAAAAATACGAGCGCGTTCCTTGTGTTCTGTAGATGAAAAACTTGTATAAGCACGTTTCCGTCTGATGCTCGTGCGCGAAGATATCGCCAAAACACTCCAATGCTGTCCCAAAAATCCACACAGAAAAATGGTCACAAAGGCACTTCGGGATCCGTGCCAAAGACTCAAAACGGGAAAGCGCGATCAATACAAAAGATGAAGCCCTACCTCTTAGGAGTAAGTCGGCGCAAGAATCGTCAAAAACGAAGGTCGGGGTAGCCCACGGGAGCCTTCACACTATACTGCGACGAAGAAGAACACCGGAAATGAAACGTCGCGCCGCGCCGTAAAATCTGTAACCTCGGGATGCGTGCTCCTAAAAATCTCAAAACTCTGCAGGTGAAACCAGAACTCGAAGATGAACAAATCACTAGAAGAGAGCTCGGGGAGATGGGGCTTGGAAATGGGAGAAAAAGTCCCAAGAAGGCAGCTCGGGTTGCCTTTTATAGGCAGTGGGGAACAAATCCGAAAATACCGGATTTGTCCCTACTTTCGGGCGCCCGGTCCGGCCCGCCGGGTTTTCGGGCGCGCACAGTGCGGCCTGGCCCGCCAAGATTCGGGCGCGCATAGTGCGGCCCGGCCCAACCCGCTCGCGCACGGGATCCGTTCGCCCCGCTCGCCGCCGTCCGACCGGTCTCGGGGCCTGCCACTTGTCCACCGAACACGCGGCAGCCGTGCAAGCCCCGCCTGCAGCCGCCACGCGTCCCCGCCCGCGGTCAACGCGGTGGGTGGCGCCCGCGAATCAGCGGGCGCCACGTGGCGCTGCCCACCTGCCCGCCGTACGGCCCAACCGCCACCACCTGCCCCCGCCTGCCCCCCGCGCTGCGTGGACCGCGCGCCTGTGGACCCGCCAATAGGGAGCTGCCACGTGGCGCGCCCCGGTCCACGGCTCCCCGCGCGCTCCCGTGGACCGAGCGCGCGTGGGCCGCCCAATCAGGCGCTGCCATGTGGACACTCGCCGGTCCACGCCTCCCGCGGTGCACCCCGGCCTCACCCCTGCTACTCCGTGGACCAAGCCGCCTGCGCCGGCCAATCAGGGGCTGCCACGTGGCACCCTTTGCTAGTCCACGGCTTCCCCATGCACCAGAAATCCAGTAAAATTTTTGGGAGTCCGTTTTTGGGCATCCGGACTCAGAATTTAACAAGCAAATAGCCGTTTTCAAGCGTTTTTTCGCGCTGAATCCAAATCCAACCTCCGTTTGGCCTAAAACCTTTTCTAAAATTCGGCAAAAGCAGTCGAAGGCCAACCCAGCTAACAATAACTCACAGGGTCCATTTGTGGCATCCCTTTGATGCATTATGGGTCAAACACACCATCAACAGATGTTTGCACAGTGGATTCACGGGAAAAAACTGCATGGGGTTCAAGGGTCCTACAAAGATGGTGTGAATTCAACAAAAATTGTTGTAGTTATTTTCGGCAGCACTCGAGGTCGGGAAACATTTCTTCTTTAGAAGTTTCAGAAAACTTATATGTTATTTTGCTAGTTGGCAGAACGTATTTTATTTTTATCTTATGTCTGTTGATTAATGAGGTTGAAATGATAGAAAGATTGCAGTGTGACTCGTAGTTAAGATTAAACTCAGGATTAAACCTTAATAAGTAATTGGGTTTAGTAGCTAATATTTTTAAAATTGTAATTAAGTTAATAGTCAATTTAGATGGTTAAATAATGATGTGTTTCTAATGTGTTACTCATGATAGTATTATAATTTATAATATAAAATTTAGCTTTTGACAAAAGTATCATGTATCTTAAAGTTTGAGCTAAATTTGGGGAACTAAATTAGTTCCGAATCTTCTGATGAGAGCTAATATAATATTATCACATCATAAAATTAATTTAAAAAATTGTATAGATTGAAAAAAAAAAAAAAAAAAAAAAGGTCAAAAAAATTATTCTAATTAAAAATAGTCTTAACAAAAAAATAAAATATCTATTTCATCTCCCTGCAGATTATTATTATTATTTTTTTAAGGGTTATTATTATTATTTTTAATCGTGTTTCAGTAGAGAAAACAAAAAATAGTCAAGTGCCTGTTTCAAAACGGCCAATAGTTGAGGTGTTTTCGAAAACTTTTATTTATCATTGAATCATCGATTGATAATAATTTTTTAAAAAGGAGAAAATTCAAACGAAATCTCTTGCACTATTAGGATACCTCCTAAAACCTACCAACTATTATATGCAGTAGTGATGATATATTTGATATCATTGTTTGTATAGTAGGAACTAGGATTTGGCTGTATATAATACAAGCTGAAATTAATGTTTTGGGTCATATGATAGCCATCAACTGCAGTAGAGTTGTAATTAATATTTTGATTCTGTAATGGCTGTAGTGGTAATAATTTGATATCTCACTAAACCTCTTACCGTGGTCTAATAGAGTAATTAATTATCCGTCCCTAGCGCAAGCGGTAAAGATTGATATTCAAGATTTCGAATTCGAAATCTAATTATTTTATATTTTTAGTTAAATTTAGTTCAAAATAAATAAAGCTGATAGTAATACTATTTTTTTCTCAAAATAATAATAAGAGTAATTAGTTGTTATATGCTAATGGGTCCAAACTGACGGTGTCAACTTAGATGATGGGTATACTATCGCTGCTGAACATAGAGCAGTTTCATTTCATATGCAATAATAACTAATGAGGGTTTATATATATAGAATATAGCTCCTATGCTTGTAAAAGTAAAGTTATTTGTGCTTGTGAGTTTTTTATTCTTGGATGTAGAAATATGTAGTTAGGGATGATGGTGGGCTCTTGGGCTTAGTGGGTGGTTGCTGAAATAGTATGATCTAAGGGATTGAATTAATCAAAGGATTAGATCTAACGGTAGAAAATTTATAAGTGCCAATTGCTTGGTGTTTGTACAAACACAGTAGTCGAACTATATATATATATATATATATATATATATATATATATATATATATATATATATATATATATATATATATATAGTCCGACTATTATATTATTAATAGTATCAGTCATTGGTACTATCAAGTTTTCTATCCATAGATTAATCCCTTTGATTATTTTAATCCGTTAGATCAACCCCTTAATTTGATTATTTTAATCCGTTAGATTTTACTATTTTTCCAACCACCTATTAAATTCAAGGGGCTCACTCTCATCTCAACCACACATCTTTTAATTCAAAGATTAAAAACTTAATAGTACCAATAACTTGCTACTATTAATAATATTCCAGCTTAACTATATATATATATATATATATATATATATATATATATATATATATATATATATATATATATATATATATGTGTATTACTTGGTCAGAACATATGGTTATTTGTTTCTGAGTTAGCTGAGTTCTGATAGTATCTCATGTAATCTCATGGATGTCCTTATCCTTAACAATCAGTATTATAACCAATCATTTCAATTTGGAGATATTCTTCTAAGAAATTGTAAGTCCTAACTCTGAAAGAGTTCTGGATATATCCTTCTAAATCAAAATGCTAGTCGGTAATAATTTAAACACATTGAAGCGATAGCATGCTACCTTTCTCTCAAAAAAAAAAAAAAAAATTTAAACACAGTCACTGGCATGCATAAGCACGTATCTATAAGGATGAGGACTGCATCTATTAAATGCTGGATATGAAGAGAGCGATGAATGCTGGATATGAAGAGAGCGATGCTCTACTTTGCACACTCAAAAAGAAGTAAATCTTACACCCTCTTCTCTGAGGGATCTATATTGGATTTTTGTCTTGTCAATTTTAAATTTTTGGGATAAATTTTAATTTGCTTTTTTTGGTTAAGCTTATTTTTGTTTTGTTATTTTACGGTTTAAAAAATTACACTTAACTATGCTGTAATTTTATCTCTATTTTTATTAAAATAATATTTACTATTTAATAGAATAGCAAAGTGATATTATTTTATAACTGTATGATAGTAAGTGCAACTTTATGAAAAATAAGATAACAAAGTAAAAATAAGCTAAACATCAGAATGATTCATTGCAATTTTTGAAATCATAGAGTTATAAAGAAAAAATAAGTTAAACCACATAAGGGCAAATTTAAAAGGAAATTACCCGTTTTTTTTTTAATATTAGTAATCCAAAAAAGTTTCTATATCCTAAAATAAAAGAGTATAAATTTACACCTCTTTTTAAAATATGCATGTAGCATTTTTTATATGAAGAAATTATATGCATGATAAAATGTTTTGGCATTGTTTGGTTTAAATATAAAGAAGGAAAAAATTATAGGCACAATAAAACATTTTGGCATTGTTTGGTTCGAATATAAATAAAAAAAGGAAATAAGTACTTATCACTCATCTTTTATCCAAGTAGTTTTTCTTTATTTTTTTTAAGCAAAGAGAGAGCTTAGGATAGGCTCTTTAACCATTAATCAGCATGAGGGAAAATAAATAGTTCCGGATAGTACAAGATGCAATAGTGATGAAGGATGCTTTAACTGAATTTTATATTATTTTACTGCACTCTTTTTTTTATTTGTAGAAATATATAAAAGTTTTCTCAACTTCAATATCATTTTGATTTAACAAATTGAAAAGTTTTATACAGTTTTATCCCTTTTTTATTATTATTATTTACTATTAAGTGGTATATTTTGTTTTTGTAATACTTACATAGAGAATTTGGCTTTTCTTTTTAAAAAAATGTTGATCACACAAAGGAAGAATTACTTGTAATATTAATCATCTATATTTATGAAATTTACAATCCATTTTTTAAAGTCAAAGGATGTTATGGGGTCTCTTTACTTGCGCAAGAGGGGTATTCAGGAAGCGGACCTTGGACCGAATCGGGAGCGATGACGGAACTAAGTGGCCGGCGGAACGGGATATGACCGACTTGATTATGAATCCCGTAGTGGAAATTAAGGGGCGCGATGACGGAACTAAGGGGAGCAGCGATGACGGAACTAAGTGGCCGGCGGAACGGAATATGATCGACTCGATTATGAATCCCGTAGTGAAAATTAAGGAGCGCGGGGCGCTTTGGCAAGGCAATGGACCGGCGGACGGGCGAGATGCGTGGGACAGGTCGCTCGGTTAAGGAGACGAGTGGAACGCACAAGGGCAGCTCGCTCGGGCAGGTCGTTCGGTTAAGCAGACGAGTGGAACGCACAAGGGCAGCTCGCTCGGTTAAGCAGACGAGTGGCAGCTCGCTCGGGCCATTCGGGCCATTCGGATGGACTAAGTTGTGAGAACTTGTATTGTCCTGAATGCTTGCTTCGGAGGCAAATGGGCATTCGGTTAGTAGCACTCTCGAGGAGAGTTTGTCCGGCTAGGCGTCGACTTGAAGGCCAACCTCGTTGGCGGGGTTGTTTGTTCGGAACTCGCGGAGTTCGACGAGGGATTCGACGTAAGGCGCGGCGCCGAGCAGTCAGGCTCGTGGAGGAGCATGCTTGGTTAATGCTTGAGTTGTGATCCCGCTGTTTATGTTCGAGGACGTGTCCGTGGCAAGGGACTCGGGAAGGCTGGCTCAGGTGTGCGACACTTGAGCGCCGCACGGGATAATTTTAAGGCGAAAAAACTGGCCCCGTGACAAGTGGTATCAGCATAATTAGATGATGCATGAAAATCAATAGGGTCTGTCTGGTCTATCCATCCATCAATTTTGAGCAGAATTTTATTTGAACAATTCGTGAACTGCTAAAGAATTAAACCAAGTGCAATCCTTACCTGTACACCCAGTATTTAGGTATAAATTTTACACTCGAGACTCTGTGTGACCAAAATCCATCAGCTAGATTATTACTCGAAATCTAAAGGAATTTTCCAGACTCTAGGATCTAGGAGTGTTTAGATATACAGGCACTTTCCTTAAACCAATCCATTCCCAACTTAGGCATGATTCAGTTTAAGATAACATGCATTTTCAGAGCCATTAGTTTTTTTGTTGTAATGTAACTGTGCAAGAATCTCGTAATAGAGGATCAATAGTCAGTGTTAAATGATTACACATACCTATGTGATTTGATTTGCAGTTCAGTTTGGTCTGACGAAATCTGAAAACCAAATGGAAACAAACAACCAAATTTCAATAAACTAGAAACAAAACCAAACCAAGTCGATTTATTTGGATTAATCAGGTTTGGCTTTTGATTTGAAACCATGATTTGAAACCAAACTGCAAGCACTCTAAAACAACCTTATAAAGCCAATGTTTTAAGATCAAAGATCAAATCCTAGTGAAAAGCATGATTTGAAATATTCGCCAAGAGGGATTGAAATTAAAATCCAAATTTAACAACTCCTACCAGGACAAGTAGGATAAGCAGGTATCTAAACCTCTACACAGTTGAAACAACTATACCACATCCAGCAGCAGCTGGGAGAATCACCAGCCTTCTCTTAGCATCCTAGCTCTCTCTAAAATGTACTTGCCCTCCTTGTATTTCTGGCTTTCATCATAAGCTTTCTCCTGCAAAGGAACAAAAAAAAAACCGTATTCATCAAAGGGAATGAGATGGTAATGGGATGACTTTAGACAAATGTTAAAAGATAATAAACGATGACATAAGGAGTCAAACACAATTTTTTGGTAATTGTTGACCTAATATTATTTATTTTTTTGGCTAACATGTGCCTACCCTAGTAAACCTGGATTTCGTATGCTTAAGGTGGTCATCTTGTGAGGTCAGGCATTCTATATCCTTTTAACAGAAAAAACATTAGAAAATCTATCTATAACAACTTAATATCCATTTTGCTATAATTTGATAAGAAGCCAAGAATGATCTACCTCTAAATTTTGCAAGGTGCTATATGAGCATTGTAGCAAGGCTGTGCAAATAGGAATGGATGTATGTAGATTTCTACGGAATAAATTTCTCACAAACCACGAAGAAGGATCACCGAACAATGCAAGCATTGCTTTCATCAAGAGAGGGAACGACATAAATGATACTTATGACCAGCTCAGGATTTCGATATGTGAGTTCTGTTAGTCTCTATCGGCCAGATTCACTCTAAAATTAATTGTCTTACACCAACACTCGTTAGAAATAGTACTCAATTATCCAATTACGGAATTCATTCAAGGTGAAATCGATATATTAAAAAAAAATTGTTGATTACTTTGATTGCAAAAGATTTTGAGCCTTCCGTATTCATTGCATGATTAAAACTACGTGTCATATAGCTCGAAGAGAAATCTAATGCCAAAATGCTCAATATTCTAAAACAATTGTAGCGCATAGCGCATGTACAAAGAAAGCAGCTGATGGTGATGATGCCCTCCAGCTAAAGAATATATATATATATTAGAGCTAACACAATATGATATTTGAGTACTTGAATTGGATACAGGCCAACTAATAGTCAGACCTAATCCAAAACAAGAGAAGAAGAAAAGGATTGATAGAAAGAAAACTAAACATTACAATGAAGGTAATGTCAGCTACTGTTCAGCAAATACCTATGATTTGCTTCTTCACTAGTGAAGCTAGGCTAGAACCAACCAAAAAGGCATCAAGTTGTACTATAGGACAATACAAACTAAAATGATCAGCACTTAACAAACTTCACAGTAATGGTCCGATCTTCTAAACCGACTGTAATTCGAGAATGCTAACTACAGTACAGCAAAGAAGTAGGACATAATCTTCTTAGTGAGGGAACAATGAAGATGCAGGTCCGAGTCTCCGAACTAAAAGATGGCATGAGGAATTTTTAGGCATTTGACTTACATATCTCCAGCCAAGTAATTGTTGGCAGGAGCTGCAGTAGATATCATTCACTGTATGCAATCCCGTCAAGAGGTGCCTATCCTCATCCGGGCCCAAGGAAATATTCACCCTGATCATAAATTTCAAGAGGTCATGTAAAATATCTAGGAGAATCAAAACTGCAGAGTTAGAGAACCAACAGCTTTTAACTAGGTAGGGATATAAAAAGATGTCTCAGGTGTATACAATATACAGTATATAATCACGGAGAGAAAATAAGAAAATTCAGATACTCACTGATCAGAAGAAATGGGAGGAACTTTATTTCCTTCAAATGAAGAAAAATCACACTTAAATATGTCCAAATACCACATGTATATTAATCCGTCCAAAATATTGGTAATAAACATTAAGACAATGATTAAATTGTTTTTTCAGAAGGCAATATCCTACATTAACAAAACAATTTGATTATCCTACATTAACAAAATAATGTGATCATCAAATTTCCTGAAAGAAAAGATAATTCATCTCGTGTTGTTTATTCTTTATTCATTTGAGGACCTAAAACAAATGCAGAAGCAACTAAATTATGTCATCTCATTGATTTCTACAGTGACTTTTCATAATTCCAATATCAACTGTAAAATATCAATTGTAATACAAAGGCCTAATATCTGGTAAGCTCCTGAACGGAAAAATTAAGGCAAGAAGAAATCAGGAGCTATAGCACTAACAAAATTTCCCAGGAAAAAGTACAGTAGATTGTGATTTAGATTGGATTACATCAACTTAATGGCCCCGCTAAAATTTAATTTTTGTAACTGATAGGTTCTCATCAACTAAATAACACAGCTTTTGCAAAGCCTTGCATACGGTTACCTTACATATTAAAATAACTAAGCAATATAGGAACCGCTCCGAATGCAGTTTAACAAAAGTCTCGTAAACGAGAAAAGCTGAATGTCCAAGTTTAGCACTATGACTGAATGAGTTCCACCGAAAACCGTACTTTTTTTTTTTTTTTTACCTTCTCCTTCTCCGAGACCTTGCTGTCTCGACCAGTGTAGCTAAATTCATCCTTTCAATGAATGAAGCGGCAGCATGCTGCCTTTGTCTCAAAAAAAAAAAAAAAAAAAAAAAAAAAAATAGTGTAATTATCTGTCAAAAGCGAATGGTCGCTATGCAAACTTATCACACAGTAAAACTGTGGGTCAAACAGCCAAATTCACATAAAGTACCAAATGCTCCTCTAGTGCACCCAAAGAAAATAATGGGTAGTTTAGAAACTAAAATCTTAACAAAAAAAGTTGAAATGCAACTACATAATCTGCTTTCTTGTCAGCTTCTTGTCAAAATCTATCATATGCACAAACCCATTGTGACACTCCTAGGATTTGGAATAGTCCTACATACAAGGTATAGTAGGACTGAACTTCTTAATCCTGCTATAGCATCTTGGACGGCGGTTAGAATCAGAAGGTTAAGAGAGTTAAGCGTGCTAGGACTAGAATAGTTCTAGAATGAATGACCGCCATGGAAAGTGGGACGTCACAGCTGGTATCAGAGCAATTCACTAGCCGGAAGTCTGAAATAAGTTTCGGCTGACCTGGGGTCATACAGTGGGCAGAGTGCGACTCTCCAGCTGACGATTATTGTGGGTGGAGTGCGGCTCCTCAGCTAACGATCATTGTGGGTAGAGCGTGGCTTCCCATAAGGTTGTCTAAGGCTAGCGAGACGAGTCTCACATCGTCCGGTACTTGTGAGGGTGCTTGAGCCTGACGGGGACGCCAAAACTTAAAGAGGGGGAGAATGTGACATCTCCTAGAATTTGAAATAGTCTTATATATAAAATATAGTAGGACTATACCTCTTAATCCGAATATAGTATTTTGGACGGTTGCTAGACCCAAAAGATTAAGAGGGTTAAGCGTGCTAGGGCTAGAATAATTCTAGAATAGGTGACCCCCCGGGAAGTGGGGCGTCACACCCATTGTACAAAGTGGAGAAATCATTTGCAAGATAAATATGAAGAGCAAAAGAAAAAACAACAATAACAACCATCAGAGGTTCAATAACCTGCCCACAGGATTTTACTAAAATCCGTATCATAATAACTAAAACAATTTGAGAATTTCATTCATGTTTTGTAGGTTCTAATAATGTAATCCTAATCAATTAAGAAAAGAATTATCATAATTCAATCTTAATTAAGATTTTCTACGTAAGAATAAAACCAGAAAGTAAAACAATACAGTGCAAACAAATAAAACTTGAAGAAGTAGGTGATATAGCATAAAAAGCAGTAACTGAAGACAAAACATAATCCAAATCAAACTATAGACTATCTTTCACCAATTTGAAGAAACTACAGAGGTGATTTCATTTTACCAATGCTTCCAGCAGGAGATTGAGCACAAAATTGAAAGTAGATCTTAAACTTACAGAACCTACCAAATCATCAAAAGCAACAAACAGTCTCACTTCATAGTTGGATATTATATTCTTTCAAATTTACAAGTTGATTTGTTTATATCTCCAATATTTGATCCTAAATTCTCATCAAGCGAATCTTGTGAAAATTTAAGGGCAATCTACAATAGTTCTACGCTTTTAGAATGTTGTGAACTTCAAAACCTCACGAACTGAAGCAAATAATACTAGTCTTATTTTGGAGAAATCATGTTTATGTTTTTGCTGTAAAAGACACCTTCAGCAGTATAGATCTTAGTTCCGACATTGTCAAAATTATCACAGCTAGTAAGATATTGCATGCATCTCTTGGTACATGAAAATTTTGAACAAATGCTTCCCAGATTTATGTGTCAATACATTAGTCAGCTGCATCAACCAACAAAATTTTATAAAAGAAGAATAATGCCTTCCTAATCTCCGTACTAATACTCTAAGCTACAACAGGTCTATAGCAATGACATTGAAATGAAAATCTCCACAGATCGGCAAGAGATCACTTCATAATAAACAAAAGATCCAAAATGTCCCTTACATCAGGTCAAAACACTACATCACTGAAAACATGGAAACAAAGAAAATAAACTGTGACCATACTGATCATTTCTTGAAATATATAATCACAGTTGCGTTTTTCTTCTTTTTTATTTCGACAATCTATTAGTCCCAAACCCCAAGTTGTATATTCCATCATAAACAAATGAATTGAAATCATCCATATAACAAATAATCTATCAATTATTTTGATCCCAAGATCTGAAAAGAACAAAAAAGGCAATACTCGACATAAATTGCAAATGTGGAAAGCAAAAAATAGGAACGTGCATCAAAGCTCCTCGTCATAGAAGATAAAAACTTCAATGGAGCCAACACACAAAAGAAGCTAATTTCCTAATCAAACGCAATCAAAAACGCCCAAAAGGCGAATATCACCAGGATTTTGAAGAGAACTCAAACGCTCTTAAAATGGGAACGAGCATGAAAAGATCCTCAATCCGAAAGAGCAACAATCCAACGAAGGTCACCACCCTCGCTAGAATCACACATACAAGAACCCGATTTCGGGTTAATTTCACAATCCAACCCAATCAAAACGTCCCAAAGGCCAAGATCAACAGGATTTCGAAGAGAACTCACACACTCTTGAAGAGGTAGGCGCGGCCGTACCGTCCATGGAAGTCCTTGGAGATGATGGCATCGAGCGAAGCTGAATCGACCTTGCAGAATCTGCATTTGAACACCTTCGGCCCCGGGAGAGACTCCACGAAAAGCAAACCCATAGAAAACGCCCTAATTCCCGTCGAAAACCCCCAAATCCGCGACAATGCCCCTCCGATCTCCGCAACAAAACCTCGATCGGAGGAGGAGGATGAGCGGAAGGGATCGAAGCGGCGATCGTTGTATGCGAAATTGGGGATCGGAGAGGGGGCGATTGGATCGAAGACGATGAGGGGGAGGGAGAAATGGAAATGGGGGTGGGATGCGAGGGGGAATGAGAAGAGGATGGAAATCTCTCTCTCTCTCTAGCGATTTCAAAAGAGGACGTCGAGATCGGTTTGGACTTTGGCGAAGGCGGGTATTTATCATAGTTAGTTAATACGGATAAAATTTGATTTGAATATAATACGGATAAAATTTATATTACGGTTTTAAATTTATTAAAAAATTCGGTAGAAAAATATACTCGACAATTATTAGGATATGAAATTTATAGAAAAATTATACGTTTACCAATTTAAAATTTGAAATAAAAAATTTGACTATTAAATTAAATTTTTTTTTTAGATTTACACTATGAACATAATCAGTTATAAAAGAATACAAATTTGTGGTCCGGCAATAAACCATACACCTCCCGTTTATAATTGATTTTTTTTAATATTAAAAATAATAATTTAATTTAATAATTAATTAATTAATTTTTTAAAAAAAATTTAAATTTTTGCATAGGGTAGGAATTTATGGTCATAATGGAGTTGTGAACAGTATGAAAGAAATTTTTCTTTTTTCTTGAAAAGTGAACCGTCTTGTAAAGCACTGTTTGACCCTTGGTTAGTGCACCACATTAATGACTGTCTTGAACTCTTGGTTAGTGCACCACACTTGACAGTTGAGAGCAGGGTTTAAAGTGCTGCCCGTGCCGCAGCGGTACGGGCGGCACGTACCGTGCCCCTCAAATGGGAGCATGGTACAGGGGGTATCGAGACATGGCGATACCCATGGGGTATCGCCGTGCCGTGCTGAGCGGCACGATTTAGGGTATCGTCGTGCCGTGCTGGCGATACCTTAAAGGCAATACACTGTCTGCGGTGAGCTTTTTGTATGTGGGGCTGATATGGCAAGCTGATATGGCAAAAATAAGATTAGTTTTATAAATAAAATTTTGATAAGATTATTTCGTAAATTATAAAATTTTAGAAGGTTATTTAAAAAAAAAACTCTATTGTAATTTATATATATAAAAAAAATATCAATATATTAATTAGTGAGTATAGTAAGCTATATATAACCAATATTTATAATTTTTTGACTAAACATTTCAAAATAATATTATAAGAGCTTATTGGGAACAAAAAAAAAAAAAAAAAAAAAAAAAAAAACTTGTCAAGCGTGCCACTGGGAGGTCATGTGTATCCATCGGCATGCAAGCGTGCCACGTGTCAGCAGGCAAGTGTGCTGGTATCGTGCCAGGCGGCGA
The DNA here is from genome assembly GCA_029168755.2 of Tillandsia fasciculata. Classification (NCBI taxonomy): domain Eukaryota; kingdom Viridiplantae; phylum Streptophyta; class Magnoliopsida; order Poales; family Bromeliaceae; genus Tillandsia; species Tillandsia fasciculata. The sequence goes on along the minus strand of CM054944.1, from coordinate 19,114,389 downwards.
GCGGCATGCCCCCGTGTCACGGTACTTCGAACCTTGGTTGAGAGTGGGTTAGTTTTTGAAATTCAAAAAAAAAAAAAAAAAAAAAAAACAGATCTGAATTTTTAGGAAAAAAATTTAGGATTCGTAAATTATTCGCGAATAATAACTTTTGGAGAAAATTTTTCCGAATTAATTCGAATTTTTGAAAAAATTTGAAAATAATTCGTTTAATTCAGATTCTTAATAATTCACGAATAATTCGTAAATAATACGTGAATTAACTAATTATGATATTTATAGAAGAGGAAGGCGAAGCAAAATGCGTTTGTGATAAGCAAGTGAAAATATATGTAATGACCCTTCCCCCTAATAATAGCACGAAAAATGCTTTTTGTATACTAAAAATTGGGTTTACCTTTTGTATTATATTTATTTTAGAATAAATAAATTTTACTGAATATTTTAAAATAATTTATAAAAAAATTTTATTTAAAAATAAATAAAATGTACATCGTATACCCAAAATTAAATTTACTTATAGCATTGCTGGCAGCAGGTAAAAAATGTATAAAGTGACTCTCAATTTTAGGCTATTTTGAATCGAGTACTAGTCCATCTCAAAATATGTATAAATTTTATATCCATGAATTCTTATCTTTTCGAAAAAAAGTTTGTAAGTTGTAAAATTAGGTGTATATATCATATACTTTTTTTTTTTTTGGATCCACGGGTAGCACATTAGTAAAAAAAAATTTAAAAATAAAAGTTGCTTATTTTAAAATAAATAAAATATAAAATATACTTTTTTTTTTTTTTTGAATGCTCCAATAACGTATAAACATTTAAATTAAAAAAAAAAAACAGTAGAGGGGTTTCAATCATAGTTAGTTAATTCGCATATTATTCGTGAATTATTCACGAATTATTGAAAATCTGAATTAAACGGACCGTTTTCGAATTTTTTCAAAAATTCAAATTAATTCGGAAAAAAAAATTCTAAAAATTATTATTCGCGAATAATTCGCGAATTGCGAATTTTTTTCCCAAAAATTTGTTACTGTTTTTTTTTTTTTTTTTTGAATTTTAAAAATTAAACCCAAACACTACTCAATTTTTTTTAACCAAGAGTCCAAGACTCATTGATGGTGCACACTACCCAATCCTCTTTAACCAAGAGTCTAAGACTCATTGATGGTGCACACTACATTAATCGGTCCAAGTCCAATAATGTTTTACAGCATACAACACTTCACTTTTCAAGAAAAAAAAATAAAAATAAATTCCTTCACAGTTCACAGCACATGCCTATTTATAATAAAAAATTTAATATTTTTTCAACCTTCAAACTTTAAACCAGAAATCTTGTCAGTCTATCTATTTTATTTTATATCTATTTATTTTTATATTTTTAAAAATTATAATGCTCATAGTATAAATCTAGAAAAAAAATTAATTTAATAGCCGAATTTTTGATCCCGAATTTTTAATTGGGAAACGTATAATTTTCGTATAAATCACGTATCCGAATAATTGTCGAGTCTGTTTTTTTACCGAATTTTTCAACGAATTTAAAAATCATAATATGAATTTTATCCGTATTATATCCGAACCGAATTTTTGCCAAATCCGAATTAACTAACTATGATTTCAATCAAGAAAGCAAAAGTTGAGGGATCTATTTTATTATTATTTATAGTTGAGAGATCTCTTTTTCTATACATATTTGTGGAGAAATGCTATCTACACATTTTATTTTAGTGTATACATCTTATATCTCCTTAATTTTTATATTTAATTTTTTTTAAAAAAAATAGTATTAATAAAAAATAAAAAATTGACAAGCCCCAACTATTCATCCTTTAATGAGAAAATGAAAAACATACATTTTTCTTTTAGAGTGTAAAGGTCACTAGACTTACATTTTTCCATTTTTATAGAGATCCCTTCAACTTCTAAATTATTTTTGTGTGAACTTTAAAAAATTGCCTCAGTATATTTTCACTTTATCATTATATAAATTTTAAAAACTATAGTTAATTATCTTTTGATTTTATTTTTGTTAATTTGTATAAAAAATTCATCGATTTTGTATTTTGGTGCCACCTTTTTTGTTGTTACAAATTCAATCCGAATTTTTAAAAAACTTACCAAAATAGTCTTATTCGTTATTCTCTCTCCTTTTCTTTTTCTAGTTCTGCTGACCCTAAACATTATAATTTTGATGTTCGGGCAGACAGGGACCAATCGTAATTTCCTGCATCGAAATGTTGATATAAATACACTATTATAATCGTTGTTTGGACTCGTTCTTCCAAACCAGGAAGTCGTTGACTATGCCGTAAATTACAGCGCGTAGGTTTCGACGCGACATAACTCGTGCTCACAAGTTTGAGCTGGCACGAGGCCTGAGGGCAAAGTTGGCCCATAAACTCCTAAGTCCAAATTAGCCATTATGCTATAACATGTATAATACTTGATCAAACTGAAAATAAAGGTGAGCATCATGATCTGGACATGTTACTGAGTCGAGGGCTCACCTTGGGCTTGTCGGAGACTGGCCGGAAAGTTGGCCGGAGCAAGGTGGAACAACCACTAACTCAAGACAAGGCTCGGGCTTGGGCGATCTTGATCAAACCAGGTTCAAACCTGGAACAAGAATGAGCACCAGTTAAAGGACCCACCCAGAGGAAGTTTAGTCACTGTCTGGCCCATCGCCGGCGGCCGAAGGCGGCGGCAGCCGGAGAATGTCCAACACAAATGCATTAACAAGAAGGTTGGAACATCTTAATTAACAGAGGCGTCCAAAACATTTTGACGGAAAGTCACTAAAGGGCGTTAAGGTCCTACCTGAGTGGTTGGCTGGCGACCAGAGGCGGCGGCGGCGGCCGGAGCTCAACCTCGGGTTACAACATGGTGCAACCACAGAGGTAAGAACCTATATGTAAAAACTTTCATACATATGCATGAAAAGGTTTCTCTCACCCCAGAGAACTCACCTGAGTGCTCGAACGGCGATTAGAGGCGGCGGCGACGTCCGGCGACCAAACCCAACTGAGCTCGATGAGCTCTAATGGCGAAAACCCAAATAATGGTCTTGAAGCCCAGCAACTTGCACGGAACTACTCCACTTGGTGCTGTGAAGCTTGCCGAGGTGGTGGCCGGCGGCGGTGCCGAACGGTGAAGATCGGTGAAGACAAGGCTTTGCCCGAAACTAGGGTTGACTCGTACGGCTCAGATCCTTATCCGATTGCCACGAAACTTGATGGGAAGGTTGCAGTCGACGAGAAGACCAATTCCAACGGTCTTGATCTCTGGTTCACCGGTCGGATGAAGACTGCGCCCAAGATCGGCTAAAATATGGACTTCCGGCAAGAAGTCGCTCCCGCCGGCAACAGGGATGACGGCGACGGCTCGGGCTACACAGGTAAGATCGACTCAACATAAGGAGTCATTTGGACGGACTCTTGAGCCACTTAAAACTAATAAGTTCCATAACCTCACCTTGCCGGAGAAGATGAAGATGGAGGGCCTCCCTGCGGCGGCGCACGGCGGAGCAAAACGTCGGGAAGGTTTGGGCTCGGTCGCGGCGTCACAGAGGAACACCCTGACCCACTTTGGATCAACCAAAACTCCTTGATACCTCCCACACCACCAGACCGAGAAGAAACCCAACTTTCTTGGTCTCCCCCAGCTTTTCCGGCGACTGGACGGCAATGGCGCCGGCGCAACGGTTGGTGTCACGCCCCGCGGTCGAAACTGCGACCCGGGCTCGCCAACAGATCCGCCGCCTGCATGGGACTTCCCGCACAGACAAAGCGTCTAACCTGCAAAAAGAAATCTACTGCTATACAAGTATCAAGCTGAAAATAAACTATACTAGAGAAATAAAATAGAACAGCTGAATCACTAAAACAAAAGTCCAAGTACAAAGTCCACTCACTACATAAGTACAACCCACTGTCTAGTACAAATGGGAAACAAAAAAAATACAGGTGACTCTACCTCTGACTCAACAGACTCGGGTAGGAACTAGTCGGCCACGCCCTTACTTCGGTCTGAAGACTCTGCATGAGCTGAACCCTGAACCGCCGCCTCAGGAACACCTGTCACCACAGCGGGTGTGAGAACTACTACAGAAGGTAGTTCTCAGTGGGTACCGTCCCCAAAGTCCACGGTATGCCCACTAAGTCTACTGGAGGCAAGCAGATAGATAGATAGATAGATAGATAAAATGAAAGCTGACATAAAAATACACTACATGTCTTGACTACAATGCTCAAAGAAAAACCATCTACGAATATGTAATGCAACCACCCGCTCATATCACCCAATCTCAATGACTGCCACATAGGGTCCAGTCAAGCCTGCGCCAAACCTACTGCCACTAGCCCCTAAGGGACTTGGACTTACGTAGGGCGTCCCACACGGACTATCTCAATCTCTCACAAGCGAACTCTAGTGTATCAACTAGTCGCATCATCAACACGCATCCGGAGCGTAACTCGAGGGGAGCGACCCCACCGAGCTAAAGTATATCTCAACTGTCTCACAAGCGGCACATGCAGGCTACAGTCCACGATCAATCAGATCGAAAAAACTCGAATAACAAAGACTCACTCATGTCTAGGTCGGAGAACCCTCCACAACTCAATCTGATAAGCCCTCACCAACCCCCCAAGACACTAGTAAGAACCATGCACAAATCAAATAAAAACCCCTCGGCCCCCAGGCACGAGGTCACAGCATCCTGGGACTCTGTCATCTCACAAGCAACTCACAGTTTAAAACCACATATTAAAAGAATGCCAATTTTTCCTTAAAACAGGTTTATGATTTTTAAAACGATCCCGATGCAAAAGTAACGCTCTCTAACCATGCATACTAGTGTCCTACAGTACTAGGAATGTACTAAAAATAATCTGGAATTTTACTGAAATTTCTGAAATTTTCTAGGCAACTATCAGATTTACCAACAGTAAAAATACTACACTAGACATGTTCAAAATGCATACAGAAGCATTAGAAGACATACTATATAATTTGTAAGAATTTTAACCCACCTAAAAAGATTTCCGTAGGCAAAGCCGAAGTCGGGGTCGCGCCGAATCCACAATCTGACGAAAAATCAAAAATTGTGCCGCGCGCGCGCGCGCACTGTTGCGCACCCCGAAAAATCCCCGGAAGCTCACTCTACAACCCCGAGTCCTCTACCAACCCTCTGCGCACCTCGGCTCCCTCTCAGCCAACCTGCGGCAAGTGCACGTGCATGCAAGTATGCGTGCTGCTTCGGCCCTGCGCAGTAACCAGCCCAAGCCAAGCAGCACAAGCTGCTCTCACAACTTGCAAGGAAAAGAGAAGGAAGAACCAAAACTCAACTCAATAATTTTATTCCAAAACCATACAAAAAATCCAAAACTCAATCTAGAAATGTCTGTCAACTCACCTCGTGTATGACTCGTTGCACGCGCGGCTCGGCTCAACTCCAAGCTGCAGGAACTAACCAACTCCCAGCTCCAACTCTCACTTCTTCTTCTCCTTCCCTTCCTTTCTTTCTTCTTCTGCCTTAGGTCATCGTGGAGAAAACAGCAGAGTGAAGGGCTGAATAAATAGACCAAGTGTAGGGTTAACACATAAGGGATGTGAAATTACCTCATTGCCCCTCAGAAAATCCAGTCAGCAGGCTTAATTAGAGCTTCCTGTGAGCTGGGTACCGGTATCCCAAGCTGGGTACTGGTACCCCCTCCATTGAGTTCCGGAACACCATGGTTGGTACCTGAACTCAACAGCTGGTTCCGGAACCAACCTCTTGGTTCCGGAACTCAGCCTCTCCAAGGCTCAGAATCCTCCAGCAAGCAACAGTAAGTCCGCCGCCAACTCGCTTTTTGCCCCGAAAGCTTCCGCACTACTCTGAAACCTCCCGAACCATGCTGTAAACATAAAATACACATGTTCCAAGCATTTCCAGATCTTTCTGTGATCAATTGCGGAGTCGGTGCCCAATGCAAATCCCGTTCTCTACACTCTCCCCTCCTTAAAAAGGTTTCGTCCTCGAAACCAAACTGGAACTGAAACTCAGGAGGGTGTCTCAAACAGATAAGGGCAGGAAATCCTCAACTCGTCCTCAGGCTCCTAAGTGGCCTCCCTCTCATCGTGATGGCTCCATAAGACCTTCACAAAAGGTAAAACCCGATTGCGCAATTCTCGCGTCTCTCGAGTAAGAATTCGCATCGGGCGCTCCTGAAAGTGCAACTCCTTGTCCAACTCTAAGGAAGTGAAGTCCAATATGTGCGAGGGATCATAAATATACCTCCTCAAGACTGATACATGAAACACATCATGAGTACCTGCCAACCGCGGCGGTAGCGCAACTCGATAGGCGACGGGTCCAATGCGCTCCAATACCTCAAATGGTCCAATAAAACGCGGACTCAGCTTCCCACGCACTCCAAAGCGACGTACCCCTCGGGATGGTAAGACTTTCAGAAAGACATGATCTCCAACCTGGAACTCCAAGTCTCGCCGCCTCCTATCGGCGTAGCTCCTCTGTCGGCTCTGTGCAGTTACCAAATGACGCCGAATAATCCTAACCTTTTCTTCGGCCTCCAAAAACAAATCTGGCCCTAAAGTCTTCCTTTCACCCACGTCACTCCAACATAAAGGCGATCGACATTTTCGTCCATACAATGTTTCGTAGGGCGCCATCTGAATGCTCGCCTGGAAGCTATTGTTATAGGCAAACTCTGCTAGTCTCAAATGTCGATCCCAGCTGCCGCTAAAGCTCAGGACACAAGCTCTCAACATATCCTCTGGAGTCTGAATGGTCCGCTCGGACTGTCCGTCAGTCTGTGGGTGAAAGGCTATGCTAAACTGAAGCTGGGTCCCCAAGGTCGTCTACAAGCTCCTCCAAAACTGTGAAGTGAACCTCGGGTCCCTATCAGACACAATCGAAGCTGGCACCCCGTGTAGCCTCACAATCTCGTCCAAGTATAACTGTGCTAACCTCTCCAAGGTCCAACTCGACTGTATCGGCAAAAAGTGGGCTGATTTGGTCAATCGATCCACAATCACCCATATAGCATTAGCTCCACTCTGAGTCCTCGGCAATCCTACAATGAAATCTATAGTAACTCGGTCCCATTTCCATTCAGGTATTGGAAGGCTCTGTAACTTGCCAGCTGGAACCTGATGCATAGCTTTAACTTGCTGACAAGTTAGACAATGGGCCACAAACCTTCCAATATCTCTTTTCATGCCATGCCACCAAAACTGTGCCCTCAAATCCCTATACATCTTAGTTCCTCCAGGATGAAGGGTGTAAGGTGTATAGTGAGCTTCCCTCAGGATCAGCTCTCTAATATCCAAGTCCACGGGTACATGTACAATAGCGGTCCCTGTACCTAAGTACTCCCGCTGCATCCACAGAAAAGTCCCATCCCTGACCACGTTGAACCTGGTCTCTAATCCTCTCAAGATAGGGGTCCCCACTCTGTTTCTCTCTAATCCTGTCCAACAGAGTGGGCTGCAATACCAAGGACATAAGTCTTGCAGAATTTCCAGGGGACACAACCTCGATATCCAGCCGCCTCATCTACTCTCTCAGTGGCACCTGCTGAGTAATCAATAAGCTCAAAGACTGACCTAATCGCCTACTCAAGGCATCCGCGACCACGTTGGCCTTGCCGGGATGATACTGTATGCTCAGATCGTAATCCTTTAACAGTTCTAACCACCGGCACTGCCTCAAATTAAGCTCCTTCTGAGTAAATAAATACTTCAAGCTCTTGTGGTCGGTAAATATCTCGCAGTGCTCGCCGTAGAGATAGTGTCGCCATAGCTTCAGAGCAAATATAACCGCGGCTAGTTCCAAATCATGAGTAGGGTAATTCTTTTCATAATCCTTTAATTGCCGCGACGCATAAGCAATTACCCTATCACGCTGCATCAGAACACAACCTAAGCCGCTGTGGGAGGCATCACTGTAAACCGTAAATCCCTCTCCCATAACTGGCAATGCAAGGATCGGCGCTGAAATCAGTCGAAGCTTCAACTCATCGAAGCTCTGCTGGCACTGCTCAGTCCATACAAATCTCGTCCCCTTCCTGGTCAATCTGGTGAAGAGAGTAGAGAGCTTCACAAAGCCCTCTACGAACCGACGGTAGTAGCCTGCTAGGTCCAAGAAGCTCCGAATCTCTGTCACTGTCGTAGGTCTAGGCCAATCCCGAACTGCATCTATCTTCGTCGGGTCCACTGCCACTCCTGCGGCTGAAACTACATGGCCTAAGAATGAAATTTTCCGAAGCCAAAATGCGCACTTTTTCAGCTTGGCATACAACTTCTTATCTCTCAGAAGTTGCAGCACTATCCTCAAGTGCTCCTCGTGCTCAAAGTCGCTACGGGAATAAACCAAGATGGCATCGATGAAGACCACCACAAAACGGTCCAAGTACGGCTGGAACACTTGGTTCATCAGATCCATAAAGGCGGCAGGGGCATTCGTCAATCCAAAAGGCAGCACCGTGAACTCATAATGCCCGTACCGAGTCCTGAACGCCGTCTTGGATACATCCTCGGCCCTCACCCTCAGCTGGTGGTAACCGGACTGAAGATCTATTTTCGAGAAGACAGTAGCTCCCTGAAGCTGATCAAATAAATCATCAATCCGAGGAAGGGGATACTTATTCCTGACGGTCATTTTATTTAATTCCCAGTAGTCAACACATAATCTGAGTGACCCGTCCTTCTTCTTCACAAACAGAATCGGGACTCCCCAAGGAGAAACACTAGGCCGAATAAACCCGCGATCCAAGAGATCCTGTAACTGAGCCTTTAGCTCTCTCAACTCTGCAGGGACCATCCTGTAGGGTGCCTTGGAGATTGGTGTAGTTCCAGGGACTATATCAATCACAAACTCTATCTCTCAGTCCGGCGGCATAGAAGATAGCTCAGGGGGAAACACATCTGGATACTCTCGGACGATAGGGATGTCCTCGAGCCCAGGCATCGCCGTAGGCACCTCTACAACAGTCGCTAAGAAAGCGACACAACCACGACTCAACATATGTCGTGCTCTAGCAGAAGATATCGTCACTGCAAACAGAGTACTCTGACATCCCCTATAAACAAACTCCTCCTGACCCAGCTCACGAAGGGTCACAGTCCTCTCTCTATAATCGATGGTAGCATAATACTGAGTCAACCAATCCATACCCAAGACTATATCGAAATCCCGGAGCTGGCGAAGGACCAAAAGATCAACAGGCAAAATCCAGGGCCCTAACTGCACTGGGCAGGACTGACAACACTCATCTACGTGCAACACATGATCAGGTATCTGAACCTCACGAGCGCATACTAATGGTCCTATCTCTAGCCTATGCAACAATGCAAATGCCCTACTGATGAATGAATGCGATGCTCCGGTATCAAATAAAGCTCGAGTGAGAGTAGAGGAGATAAGAATAATACCTGCTACCACATGGCTCGCTGCCCCTGAATCCTCAACCTGAGCGACATAAACTCGCCGGCTCGGAGGTGGTCGCCTGTCTTATTGCCGCGACGAAGTGGCCCTATCCCCCTGGCCATAACCTGTCGAAGCTCCACCCGTCTGAAAGGGCGGAGGAGGAGTCGATGCTGACGAGGGTACTAGCGACCCTACTCCCGGACAAGTCGAGGCTATGTGCCCTGGCTGCCCACAGCGGAAACACCGGCCCTGTCTCTGATCACAAAACTAAGGTGCATGGGGTCCGCCGCAAATAACATGTCTATCTGGGCGTCTCTGCTGCTGCTGGTATTGCTGTCTCGGCGGCCGGAAACCCCCTGATCTCTGCCTCCCCTGAGACCCACGACCTCGAGGCTGGAATCGTGGTGGTCTCGACGGTCTCGGCCTGCTCGACTGACCAAAATCTGACGGCGCCGGACGCTTCTCTCCAGAACTAGTCCCTGGCACAAGCCCCCGCTCTGACATAACCACGGATCCTCGGTCAACCCACTGAGCGTGCTCAATAGCTGCATCCAAAGTCTGTGCTCTATGCGAGTGTACAAGGGGATATATATCCTGATGCAGACCTCTCTCGAATAGCTCAACTCTCTGGGCCTCATCCCGGGCAACATGGGGAACGCTGCTCAATAGCCGTTGAAACTCAAGGATATACTCCCGAAGGGGCCGACTCCCCTGCTGCAGTCGTCGCAAATCCCCTTCTAGTTTCTGCTTTGCACTATCGGAAAAGTAGACCCCGAGCAGCAAAGTACGAAACTCCGCCCAAGTCAATAACGACACTCTCGGTGGTCCCACAGGACGAACTCGACGCCACCAAGTCTCGGCGTCCTTCTCCAAAAAGTGTGTGGCCAAGTACACCTGATGCTTCTCCTTGATAAACAGGTTCTCAAATAATTTCTCCATTGCTGAAATCCAGTTCTCTGCCTCCCAAGGCTCTGAACTCTGCCCTGCGAATCGCGGAGGATGAAACTGGCTGATATAGGATAGTCGATCTGTGAGCTCCCTCTGCTCCGACTCTGTCAACGGAGCGATCTGAGACGAGGTCGACGATGTCGCAACCGGAGGTACTGCTGGTGGTGTTGCAGGAGATGCCCTCTGCTCAAGCAACCTCATCATACGCCCCATATTCTCCTCCTGGTGCTTGGCCGCCTCCTCCTGGCGCCGCAAAGCCTCAGACATCTGGGCCACCTGTGCCCGTAACTCCTGGACCTCGCCCTGCCCGACCTCCTGCTGCTCGGGCTCCTCATCTGACGTAGACTGCATCCTCGTCGTCGCACGACGTCTCGGAGGCATCGCAGGAATCTGCAACAAAAGCAAAACGTCAGAGAACAGAAATCTCTCGACCAAATCAAGCGAAAGTCCAAAACATGTCACCCATTCTAAAGTATTATGTTGTTTGCAGCCAACATAACCACTTTAGAGAATAAACATGTAAGATTACTCACCCCTATCCCCTGGGGGAGTTACAAACTCAATCAGGACTCTTGCTAAAATCACGTCTCTCACGACAGTCATCCTAATGTCCAACCAATTGTCACGCCCCGGCGTCGAAACTGTGATCCGGGCTCGCCAACAGATCCGCCGCCCATACGGGAAGCCCCGTATAGACGAAGCGACTAACCTGCAAAAGATCATCTACACTAAACAGATATCAGAGCTGAAAAGTAAATGTTGAAATAAAATAAATACAATTCCAAGTCCTCACCAAAAATGCATAAGTCTCTCAGCAATAAAAGAAAAGTACAACTCTATACCTCACTACAAAGGTCTCTCAACAATAACTCTCAAAATAGTAAGGGGGTACATCTACTCTCTGGATGACGACTGGTAGGGATCTATCGCGCGACTCCCTTACCTCGATCAGCCGGATCAGCAACAGGAGCAACAGGAACAGGAGTAGAAGTTCCTGGGAAAAAAGACACCGCGACGGGTGTGAGAACTACATCCCACAGTAGTTCTCAGTGGGTGCCGCCAACAAGCCCGACGGTCTGCCCACTAAGTCTACTAGAGGCATAAAGTAACAAATGCAGTGCTGAAAGAAAAGAGCTGGAAAATAAACTCTACAGCTACTATGCCTCTATCTAGATGCTCAAAAAGTGGAACAGATAGAAACATGATGCATCTACTAAAACTCAAGTATAGTCACCCAATCTACACTGACTGCCGCATAGGGTCCAGTCAAACCTGCGCCCACCTACTGCCGCACATCCACAAAAGGAAGGGTCTACCGTAGGGTGTCCGTGACTGCCAAAACTGGCCTAGTCAAAGGGACTGCGTCGACAAGTTGCGATAACAAGTAATAGGCCCAACTCCGGAGTGGCACTCGAGGGGCGCGACCCCACCGAGGAAAGTATCCGCGCATCTCTGTCGAGCTCAATATGGCTCATGCAGACTATAGTCCAATCCACGATCAACAAGATCGACAGTACCCAAATCACCTCTCTAACTCTCAGACAAGGAACACTCGAACAGCTAGGACCGCTGTCAACCCAACGGCTCCCAGAAAGAACACCAAACTCATAGATAACACAGAAAGGACCGACACCATAAAGATTCGAAAACCCCGATAGGTCGGCGCCTAGAACCCTAATCAAACAAGAACAGACTCCAGGCTCTGCCTATCAAGGTTCCCGACCCCCTTACAGTTCGGGAACACGACAACCTCGGTACAACATGCGGAAGACACCAACTAGTGTCCGAAAGTTCCGGGAGACCGACACCTACAACCCTATCAAACAAGAACAGGTTCCAGGCACAACCCCCGTAGCTTTCGTCCCGAAAAGGAACGGCCCCTATAACCCAGATCACCCAAACTCTCTCGGATGAGGAAGTTGTAATAAAAAGATGACAGTTATTACTGAAAACTATTTTAATCTGAGAAACCCAATTTAATATATTTTAGTTCTTTTAAAAAAATTTGTTTAAATAAGTTTTATTTTCCAAACCCCGAAGGGCTATTGCCTTCACCCAAATCAAACAAGAACAGATTCCGGCGACCCCTCGAAATTTGGAAGAAAAACATTAGTTACAGAAATCATGTGTGTCTAAAAACAGTCTGGGTCATAGGTTCTACTAACACTGGTATACAACTGCCACTAACACAGTGGCGACAAATAAAATAAGAAAACAAGACATCTCGGGACCGCCGTCTACCCAAACGGCTCCCGCCACAGATAAACGACCAACTACATCTACCAGACTCCACTCTGCTCCTAAGCACGAGTGTAACATGCATCCCACACTAAAAGGAAGTCCCGACCACTCGGCCCACTACTCGGGCGAGGAAGACACTATGTCCAGGAATAAGGTACAGTGTGGATGTCTACAACATAAATAAACCTAGCCCAGATAAGGGTTTTCTACTGGTCTGGTTACACATGCAACATATGACGGGGGTGCTAGGTCAAGTTCCAAGATAACTATAATTTAATAGATGGTAGAAAGCAAGGAGATCACAGGATCATCAGATAGTACAAGGAATAATAATTCCTACATTCTAGCATGCTACACAAGAAATTCACTATCATGCATAGTCCTACTATAGCAGATTTAATATCCAGTCCATCAATCTTGGAGACAAGGCCACCCACCTGAGGGCGCTAACGGTCCAAAGTCCAACAGCTAAAAATATCGGGAGCAACAACCTCCACTAATCCGAAGTCCCTAAGGTCCAAAGACACTGAACAACTCCTCCTGGTACAAACATACAGTCCAAAGTTACACTTTATTCCAAAAAATATCCAAGTATACACATCCTGCACATCAGTCCCAAAGATGCAATTTATTCACCTACAGAAAGGGCTCCGAAAAATTCGATAAAAATACTGCTGTGATCGTCGCGTCGAGACCTTCGAAACGGATACCTGCACGTCCAATTCTGAGTCCCGTAGGCCGAGTTACAAATTCCACAACACAGGGTGCGCAAAACCTCACAACAACACAACTGTAATCCCATGCACAGATAAAAGGAGAAAAATATACCTCCGGACAAACCTCAGAAAAATCCCAAAAAAATACGACGGTAATCCTCACGACGAGTAGATGCAAAAAGTGTGTAGGCTCATCTCGATCCGACGCTCGAGTGCGGAGATAAAATTCCGGCAAGGTGCTGCTGTCCATAAACTCCACCAGCAGAAAAGGGAGTTAAAAACGTACCAGGAACCCCTATAAAAGCTCAAATTCGAGAAAAGTGGGAAATACAAAAATCGTAGATCTACCTCTCGTGAATCCAACGCCATGAAAATCGTCCAAAAATATTGTCGAAGTAGCTCTGTGGACCTCTCAGATCGAAATGCGACGATAACGGGCCTTCGATGAAAGAACGTCGCTCTGTGCTACGATGCCGAAGTCGTCGACGCCGTGGCTTCCAAAAATTTTGGGCCTCCTCCAAAAGATGCGCAACAAGAAGAGATCCAACTTTGCTGAAGGGTCCGAGGGCAGAGGAGCTCGGGAAAAGCATCTCACACGGAGTGAAGGAGGGTATAAATAGGCTCAACCCGAAAAAATCCCGAAATTGGGCTTTTTGGGCCCAATTCCGGGCGCCCGGGACAATTGGGCGGCTACAGTGTTGGGCCCGGCCCAACACTGTGCGCGCCCGAAATCCCTAGAGCCCGCGACGCGTCCGCCTGACATTCCCCGCGCCCGGCGCATGCGCGCCCGCCATTCGCGGAGCGCCGCGTGTCCCAACACGCGGGCGTGGGGCCGCTACGCCCGGCCAACCGCGGGGCGCCACGTGGCGCTCCCACATCACCCCCCAACCGCCACCGTACGGTCACCTGCCCCCAACGCTGCGTGGACCGCGCGCACAAGGGCCCGCTAACCCAGAGATGCCACGTGTCCACCCTGCGGTCCACCGTACACCCGCGCCCTTCCCGTGGACCGCGCCTGCTGCGCCGGCCAACCGGGAGCCGCCACGTGTCCCGCGCCCGGGTGCACACCTCCACGGTGGACCGAGTGGCTGCGCCACCGCCCGCCGCTGCCAGTCGCCGTCGCCGGCGCCTCTCCGGCCGCCGGAACAGTGCCCACACACCTCGAAATCCGTGTTTTCACATCCGGGCTCCGAAAAAAAATTAAGTAAATAGTCCATTTTCATCATTTTCACGCGCTGAATCCAAATCCGATGTCCGTTTGGCCCAATTCCACTTTTAAAATTTTCCAAAGGCCTCCGGTTAAGCAAACTTGCTCTCATTTTACACCAGGAATCCATTTTTTGGGCCCGACACGCGCACAAACACTCCCATAAGCCACTAATCCATCAATAAATCCTTAAGTGGGGATTCCGGTCCTCACACCAATGGCCTAGGGTCTCTAAGTCCTCAACGACCTATACACCTAAGCTCTGATACCACCTAAATCTGTCACGCCCCATGGTCGAAACTGCGACCCGGACTCGCCAACAGATCCGCCGCCTGCACGGGACTTCCCGCACAGACGAAGCGTCTAACCTGCAAAAAGAGATCTACAGCTATGCAAGTATCAGAGCTGAAAATAAACTATACTAGAGAAATAAAATAGAACAGCTGAATCACTAAAACAAAAGTCCAAGTACAAAGTCCACTCACTATATAAGTACAACCCACTGTCTAGTACAAAAGGGGAAACTAAAAAAATACATGTGACTCTACCTCTGACTCAACAGACTCGGGTAGAAACTAGTCGGCCACGTCCTTACCTCGGTCTGAAGACTCCGCACGAGCTAAACCCTGAACCGCCGCCTCAGGAACACCTGTCACCACAGTGGGTGTGAGAACTACTGCAGAAGGTAGTTCTCAGTGGGTACCGTCCCCAAAGTCCAAGGTATGCCCACTAAGTCTACTAGAAGCAAGCAAATAGATAGATAGATAGATAAAATGAAAGCTGAAATAAAACTACACTACATGTCTCGACTACAATGCTCAAAGGAAAACCATCTACGAATATGTAATGCAACCACCCGCTTATATCACCCAATCTCAATGACTGCCACATAGAGTCCAGTCAAGCCTGCGCCAAACCTACTGCCACTAGCCCCCAAGGGACTTGGACTTACGTAGGGCGTCCCACACGGACTATCTCAATCTCTCACAAGCGAACTCTAGTGTATCAACTAGTCGCATCATCAACACGCATCCGGAGCGTAACTCGAGGGGAGCGACCCCACCGAGCTAAAGTATTTCTCAACTGTCTCACAAGCGGCACATGCAGGCTACAGTTTACGATCAATCAGATCGGAAAAACTCGAATAACAAAGACTCAACTCATGTCTAGGTCGGAGAACCCTCCACAACTCAATCTGATAAACCCTCACCAACCCCCTAAGACACTAGTAAGAACCATGCACAAATCAAATAAAAACCCCTCGGCCCCCAGGCACGAGGTCACAGCACCCTGGGACTCTGTCATCTCACAAGCAACTCACAGTTTAAAACCACATTTTAAAAGAATGCCAATTTTTCCTTAAAACAGGTTTATGATTTTTAAAACGATCCCGATGCAAAAGTAACGCTCTCTAACCATGCATACTAGTGTCCTACAGTACCAGGAATATACTAAAAATAATCTGGGGTTTTACTGAAATTTCTGAAATTTTTTAATCAACTATCAGATTTACCAACAGTAAAAATACTACACTAGACATGTTCAAAATGCATACAGAAGCATTAAAAGGCATCCTATATAATTTGGAAGAATTTTAACCCACCTAAAAAGCTTTTCGTAGGCAAAGCCGAAGTCGGGGTCGCGCCGAATCCACAATCTGACGAAAAACCGAAAATTGTGCCGCGCGCGCGCACTGTCGCGCACCCGAAAAATCCCCGAAAGCTCACTCTACAACCCCGAGTCCTCTACTAACCCTCTGCGCACCTCGGCTCCCTCTCAGCCAACCTGCGGCTGTGACGCCCCACTTCCCAGGGGGTCACCCATCCTAGAACTACTCTAGCTCTAGCACGCTTAACTCTCATAACCTCTTGGATCTTGCTACCATCCAAAATGCTATAGCCGGGTTAAGAGATTTAGTCCTATTATATCATTTATATATAGGACTAATCCAAATTCCGGATGTGTCACATTCTTCCCCCCTTTAAGCCCTGACGTCCACGTCATGCTCAAGCACACTCACAAGCACCAGACGATGTGAGACTCGTCTCGCTAGCCTTAGCCGACCTTGTGAGGAGCTGCACTCCACTCACAACAGTCATTAGCCGGGGAGCCTCGCTCTACCTGCTATATAACCTTGGCTCAGCCGAGACTCATCTCAAATTTTCGGCTGGTGAATGGCTCTGATACCAACTGTGACGCCCCACTTCCCAGGGGGTCACCCATCCTAGAACTACTCTAGCTCTACCACGCTTAACTCTCATAACCTCTTGGATCTTGCTACCATCCAAAATGCTATAGTCGGGTTAAGAGATTTAGTCATATTATATCATTTATATATAGGACTAATCCAAATTCCGGGGGTGTCACAGCGGCAGTGCACGTGCATGCAAGCATGCGTGCTGCTTCGGCCCTGCGCAGTAACCAGCCCAAGCCAAGCAGCACAAGCTGCTCTCACAACTTGCAAGGAAAAGAGAAGGAAGAACCAAAACTCAACTCAATAATTTTATTCCAAAACCATACAAAAAATCCAAAACTCAATCTAGAAATGTCTGTCAACTCACCTCGTGTATGACTCGTTGCACGCGCGGCTCGGCTCAACTCCAAGCTGCAGGAACTAACCAACTCCGAGCTCCAACTCTCACTTCTTCTTCTCCTTCTCTTCCTTTATTTCTTCTTCTGCCTTAGGTCATCGTGGAGAAAACAGCAGAGTGAAGAGCTGAATAAATAGACCAAGTGTAGGGCTAACACATAAGGGATGTGAAATTATCTCATTGCTCCTCAGAAATTCCAGTCAGCAGGCTTAATTAGAGCTTCCTGTGAGCTGGGTACCGGTACCCTAAGCTGGGTACCGGTACCCCCTCCATTGAGTTCCGGAACACCATGGTTGGTTCCGGAACTCAACAGCTGGTTCCGGAACCAACCTCTTGGTTCCGGAACTCAGCCTCTCCAAGGCTCAGAATCCTCCAACAAGCAACAGTAAGTCCGCCGCCAACTCGCCTTTTGCCCCGGAAGCTTCCGCACCACTTTGAAACCTCCCGAACCCCGCTGTAAACATAAAATACACATGTTCCAAGCATTTTCAGATTTTTCTGTGATCAATTACGGAGTCGGTGCCCAATGCAAATCCCGTTCTCTACAGTTGGAGAAGATGGTGGAGGCATCGGTTCAACAGAGAGGGAGACAAAGAGGTGGTCGGTTGAGGGAATGCCCAAGAGTCACAAACCGGATGCATGTATATAGTGCATTTGTACACAAAATGCTATTAAGTCCCTCTACAACCCATATTTAGCTCCAAGTCCTTCACCAAAATGTTCCACTAACATTTTAGTCCGTGTCCATGATTTTGCACAAAATTTGGAACATAAAATATAGGGTTATTTTGTAAAATACCGCCTTTTTACCCTTTTTCACGCTTTTCGAGGCATTTGAGTCGTCAAATTGAAAAACGGACATTGCCACGACGTCCGGCTTGACGAAACCTATCAGGTAGCGATTTTTGTTCGTCGACGAGATGCCCGGATAAATTCCTGATCCATCAAATACTGTGCAGTTTACCGTTTTACACGCTTTTCGAGACTTTAGGATCGTCAAACGGAAATTCCGTCAGTGCCATTGCGCTCAGATTGATGAAACCGATCAAAACAATTACCTGGATCACTATGTTCAGAGACCCGACAGTGGATTGGTCAACGTTGTTACCGAGGGAAATTAAAATCAGAGGCTACTGTTCATTACTGTTCAAATCCACTATTCACTTAAGTCGCGGGTCCCGTCCACTTCTTCGCTGATTTCTGGACGATCCGACCGTCGAATCAAAATTTGGTCAATATCATTTTCGATCGATTCGACGAGACGGTCACACTCGTGATTTCATATTTTTGAGATCAGGCTCGGATTTGACAAGTGATATTTTCGCCTTATAAACTGTGAAATTTGCATACCAGCAAATGACCAATTAGGCTATTTGTGCTCTTTTGAATTCAAAATCAATTGAAACTTTCTTTTTCTTTTATTTATTTAAAAATAAATTCTTGATTATTACAAAATAATATCAAAAATTTGTGAAATTTAATTTATAGTGCTTTTATATATTCTAAATCAAGTTTAACGGAGCCGATCGTTCACTTGGAAGTCCCAGTATCGAAAACAACTTGGAAGCACGGTGACCTTTGTGCTTTTAAAAGCACACAAACCTACCTACCTACCTACCTCTCTCTCTCTCTCTCTCTCTCTCTCTCTCTCTCTCTCTCTCTCTCTATATATATATATATATATATATATATATATATATATATATATATATATATGCAAAAATACTATTTGTAGTAAATGAGTTTCGTTGCCACCTATTAATTTGTTTTTGATAATGAAGTTTCCAAAACGACGATTGATATCGTTAACTATAATTTAAACCATTTAAACTATATTGAAATTAAATTTTATATTTTTTCGATATTTATTTCTTATCTATCAAGTGGACAAAAAAATAAACGGTTGAAAATAAATATCATTCAAAAAGTGATGGTAGAAATTTTATAATAAGAGTATAGAATTTGTTTTAAATAATTTTAAAAAAATTTCTAACTAAAATTTAATTCATTTAGATTTTTTAATACCGTTAAACGAGTAAAAACTCGTATCTACCATTCAAATTACAAAATCTACAAATCTATGATCATTATGTCATGATGTGAAAAATATTTGAAATTTGAATTCTAAATATTTTTAATAGTCTAGACACTTTCAATAAAGCTGATTGTCAATTTGAAACTTTATTATTGAAAATAAATGAATGACCACATAGCTCGTTTGTTATTGATAGCATTCTAACTCAACTCTCTCTCTCTCTCTCTCTCTCTCTCTCTCTCTCTCTCTCTATATATATATATATATATATATATAAAAGCTCTTATGCTTTTAAAAGTACAAAGTCATTGGTGCTTGTGAGTTTTTAGCTCTTAGATGAAAAGATGTGTGATTGGAATGATAGTGGGTTTATTGGATTAAGTCAGCGGTTGGTGGAATAGAATGATAAAAAAGATAAAATTAGTCAAAAGGGATAAATCTAACGGTAGAAAACTTACAAGCAGTACCAATTGCTTGGTGCTTGTATAATTATAGTAATCGGACTATATATATATATATATATATATATATATATATATATATATATATATATATATATATATATATATATAGCTAGGCTGGAATACTATTAATAATACTAAGTCATTGATGCTATTAAATTTTTAACTCTTGAATTAAAAAATGTGTGGTTGAGATGATAGTGGACCTCTTGGGTTTAAATGGTGCTATTAAGTTTTTAACTCTTGGATTAAAAAATATGTGGTTGAGATGATAGTGGGCCTCTTGAATTTAATAGGTGGTTGGAAAAATAGTAAAATCTAACAGGTGAAAATGATCAAAGGGGTTGATCTATAGAAAACTTAATAGCACCAATAACTTGGTACGTACTATTAATAGTAGTATAGTAGGCGCTCTCTCTCTCTCTCTCTCTCTCTCTCTTTATATATATATATATATATATATATATATATATATATATATATATATATAAAACTAGGCTACTATACTATTAGTAACATCATGTATTTATTGCTATTAAGTTTTCAGTTTTTAGATGAAGAGATGTGAGGTTAAGATGATAGTGGTCCTCTCTAGTGTTTAGTAAGTAATTGATAAAATAATATGATTTAAGGGATGAAAATGATTAGAAGGGTAAATCTAATAATAGAAAACTTAAAAACACAAAATATTTAATGCTATTGATAGTATAGTAGCCGAACACCACTAACTTATAGAAAACTTCTCCGTAAATATTTATTTTTTTATTTTTTCTTCTAATTTTTAAAAATCTATTTTACCGTTTCAAAATTTCAAGTTCAGAGTTTCGTCACTATTTTATCAATTTTTTATAATTTATACTAAAAATATTTTTAAAATAATAAAAATATATTAAAAATTATTATTTTTTTATAAAATAAATAAAAATAATTTAATCATTTTATCCTTCCTATTAATAACGTATTAAATTTTTAAAAATCAGAAAAAAAAAATAAAAAAACTGAGTGTTTACAATTTTTTTTTTTTTCAGTATTGCAGCATAGATAGATAAATAGATAGAGAGAGACAGAGAGAGGTGTCACGCGGTGCACGAGGGTCAGGTCGCTTCGTGGAGCACATGTGACCCACCAGGCGAGCCGTGGTGCTTTGCCGATGGGTTTTCGTTTTCGTTCAAAATCAGCAAAAAAGGGAACAGAAAAATTTTACGAGAATATAATTTTATAAGAATAAATATTAATATTTTGAGAGTAATTTTATAATAAATTAAATATGCTGTTAGAATCGTTTAGTTATGACTGGATGGAGCAAAATTCGATCCGAACCGGCCCTGACCCGACTTGGACCCGAGTCCGATGGGTCTGGTCTGGTATAGATCCAAGAAGAAGACCGGACTGGAAATTTTTCATTGTTAATTTTTACGTTAATTGAAGCAGTAGTTAAGGATCTAATTGTCCAAAAATAAAGAGCAAATACTAGGACTATAAATAAGTTTCCAATCTATTTTTGAGTTGTAATTTTATAATTTGGCTAGATAAAGTCAAAATTTTACCCCTAAGTTCTTTAACTATTTTTTTTTTTAATTTTTAAAATATTTAAATATTTAAAAAATTATATTAATTTTAGAACAGAAGATTATAGGATTTCAACTTTTTTTATTTATTTATTGTAGACTTAATATTTATCAAAATATAAAAAATAGTTTGAAAATAAAAATAAAAATTTTAATAAAAATTAGAAATTAATAGAAAAATTAATTTTTAGTTGTATATACTTATAAATACGATATATTTTTAATTATATACAAATTTAAATTTAATATTTAAATTAATATTTAAATTCATCGTAGTACTAATTGCAATAGTAACCCTAATATATATATTATATATATATATATATATATATTATACCGTAAAATTTGTTATAATAAAATATATTATTTACATGGCAAAAGTGTTACAATAAAAACTTTTTCCGACCACGTCAGCAGTTGTTGGAGAAGAGTACAGTGAGATTCTTTGGACCTTTGGTGCGAAATAGTGTGAGGTGTACGGGTTTAGATATATATATATAGACCCACGCACCTGGTGCAGGCAATAATTTGTCCGTTGCTGTACTACATAATCATGTAGACCATTTTCTTTCCCAAAATACTCCTCATAAGTCCCCTGCCCTCTCTCTCTCTCTCTCTCTCTCTCTCTCTCTTCTCCACTCCCCCTTCGCGCCCTCTTTTCCACACTCTCCACTCTAACCCCACTCCGCTACCCCTCTCTCTCTCTCTCTCTCTCTCTCTCTCTCTCTCCAAGTAATGGCGGAGACAACCGACGCCGGAGATCTCGCCGGAGGAGGACGAGCTCCGTTGCCGGAGCGCCGATCGGGTGGCCTCGGCGGCGGAGAGCGGGAGGGGAAGGCGCCGGCACCGCACGCCGGAGGAGGAGGTACTACGACGACGGAGCGGAGATCTGGGGGTCTTGGCCCTGGGAGAGGCGGCGGAGCACCGGAGAGGAGGGGGCAGCCGCTCGCCGGAGCCAGGTACCGGTCGATGTCGCCGGCGCAGCTCCCGATCCCGCGCGCGCCGTGCCTCACCATCCCCCCAGGGCTCAGCCCCTCCGCACTCCTCGAATCCCCCGTCCTCCTCTCCGACCCCAAGGCACTCACTCGAACCCTAAACCCCCCATTTGTGTTCTATTTGCCATTTACTTTTTTCCTAATTTGTACTTGATTTGCTCCACTTGACTATTTGTGCTAGCTATTTCCTCCTAATTTTTCCTCATTTCTTAGCTTATTACTTCATCTGAACTGTGTGGAGATTCCAAAACTATGGGGCATTTTATAATAAATCCCCTAACTTTGTTTTTTCTTTAATAATTAATATTTTTCTTGCCCTTATAATAATTTTCATTTGTGTTATTTTCTTTTTTTAAAGTAAATTGATTTTTTTTTAAACAAAATTAGTTAAATAATTTTACTCTTCTTTTACTTCTCTTTGAATTTGATAATTTCCTGTTCTTTATGTTGGTGAGATGTGACGAATTTTTTTTATAAATAATTTTATTTTATATTATAATTTTAAAAATAATCCTACGAAAGTAAAATTATAAAATGAAGCGGTAAATTATTCACCTCATATAGAAAACATAATTTTTTTCAATTAATTTATTTTTTAAATTTGATTTTATTTTTATTTATTTTTAATTCAAATATATATTTTGGTTTAAATAATTATTAGTGGTATAATTTTATTTTTTAATTAATTAATTTTTTTAATTTGATTTGTTTTGATTTATTTTTCCGACAAAAAAATAAAAAAATATGAAAATATTTATTTAAAAGGAAAAAATATTTTAAAATTAAAATTAAATTTAATTATTTAATTTATTTTCTAAATTTGATTTTTTTCTATTTATTTTTAATTCAAATTTGATTTTTGGTTTGAATAGTTATTAGTTGCATGAGTTTATTTTTTAATTAATTTATTTTTAAAATTTTATTTATTTTGATTTATTTTTAATTCGAGATAATTTTAAAATATAAAAAGATATGAAAAGATATATTGATATTTAATAAACAAAAAATAAGATTATCTATTTGAGAAAAGTATATGAAATCTAGTTTCGCTACATAATTATTAGTAGCATATTCTTTTATTTTTTTTAGGATTTCGTCCGTCAACTTATATACGTTTATATATATAGTATAGATATAGATATTACATTAAATTTAAAATTTTAAAATACAAATTCAAATATAATATCCAACATTTATAATATATTATATAATATAAATCCATACCTGAATTTAAATCTGCCGGATTTTTATTTTTATTTTTTATATCCATATTTAAAACTTTATTCGTTTAGTATCGAATAATTACGTCCCGCCTGTAATCGGATCCGTTTTTTATATCCGCTTTTAAATTTTAACAAAAAAAGAATTAGAATGAAAGCGGTGAGTCATTCACCGCTTTTATAGAATTAGAAAGAAAGTTATAGAATTAGAATGAAAGCGGTGAATCATTCACCGCTTTTATAGAATTAGAATGAAAGCGGTGAATCATTCACCGCTTTTATAGAATTCTATAAAAGCGGTGAATGATTCACCGCTTTTAAGAGTCTGTTTTTATAAATAAATTTTGTAGAAGTTTAATTTTAAAATAAAGTTTTTTATGAAGACTAGTTTACTAAATAACCCAGATGTGACGCCATGCAGCTTTTCTATTTTATGTGTTTGCTTTTCTTTTTTTCTCTTTGGTCCGAATCTATCGCTTCATTTTGCTCGTCTCGTGAAAAACAATATATTTTTTTTTTGTTTTTTGTTTTTTACCATCGAAAGCTCAGTGATTATCTCTAAGATTTGACATTTTATGAGCTCTGCACTGCACATTCATTTTATAATTCCTATTTGAACTGTGTATGCATGGCCATTTCTTTGATGAGTAGTTCTTTAACAACTTACTGTCATATATTCTGATTCTTTGTCAAGTAAGGTTGTTACAAAGTTCTCTACATTAAGCTTTTAGTTCGAACTTTTTGTATAGTCTTCAAAGTGAAAGGGAAAAAAATGAAGCTGATGAGCTGCATCAGATGTGGCCGCAAATGGATTCCGATTCCCTGGTGACGTCAAGTTAAAACAAAGCATCCACTTTGTTGTACGACTGGGATGTGGAATATATCTTTCTCTTGGACAAACTTAAACTTTGTCACTATTATAATGATAGTTTGAATCCAAAATGGGTTGGTTTTTTCATTGTACCAGGTCATTAATCATTAACTACAGTTGACCAGATCCAGTAAATCTGATTTCTGTGTAGTTGATGCTGCTCTGTATAACACCACCCTTCCATAATTAATCTTTTCATAGGTGTTGGCCTTTTTCTACTTTTTGGGCTCACTTTGATAGTTATTCATTTTCATTTATCAGCTGCCACATCATATACTAGTAGAATCATTCTGTAGTATTTGCACTTTTGAAGATGGAAAGAAAACCTCTTGCATTATGGGCATGTCTCTTTCGGGGCTTTGCTTTTTATTAGAATTTTTTATTTTTTATTATTTATTTATTTATTTTTTTTAACTTAAAAGAATAACTTGATTGGTCATTTAATTCGTGAGCATCACTTAAATGAGCCAAGAGGGCTTTTTTTTTTTTTTTTTTTTGAGGTACGCCAAGAAGCATTTAGAATGAGAGATTCAGTATTATGAGAGGTATTTAGTAAGGACTCAGGAGTGTTCCTCTAATGGTTGTTTTGTTAATTGATTCTAGGATTGATGTTCATTCTAGAATGATCTTAGGAAACTTTTGGAGGGAAAAACTTCTATAGTTTCTTGTTATAGGCCAATCTATGATGCTTATAATTTTGGTGCCATTTACGTTGTCTGGCCCTGCTGTACCAGATCATTATAAATGTAAGAAATGTCATCCAGAAGATAGTGAGTTTAGAGCTGTGTATATTTATTGTTGTCCTAGTTCCTCGTGGTTAGGTAAAAATTTTTAGGTGATTGTATTCATGTTGATAACTTTCTCTTTATTTGTGTTCACAATTTGGTGTTGCCTCCGTGTGAAAAGATTCCAAATACTGCAAGGAGGCATGATCATTATACTCTCACGTGCCTTTCCTGGACATCTTGTGTGTGTGAAGGAGGAAGCCTTATCCTCTAACCAGTTTGGTTGGTTCTACTTACTAGTGTGTAGAGAGAGGGATTTTGGCATTCTCTCTGTCAGGGATTTGATGGTTGGGTTTATTGATTGTTATTTCTTTTTTCCCGTAAGGTAGTTTCACAATAAATTCGATAAATATTTCTGATTACATGTCATCACTACTTCTTTCATTTGTCTAGCAGATATCTTGTAAGATTAGTGATGGTCTGCTGAAACAGAAGTTGTGAATACTTCCCCTTTATTTATCTGCACAGTTTGAATTAATTTTCAGTTTATCCGTTCTGTTCTTTGTACAGGTTGAGCCTTCGCCAACCACTGGTACTTTGACTATGCCTTATATCATGAATAGAACTGTTCAAGCGGATGCATTGCCTTCTTCAAGGGAGACTCCTATAAATAGTGCATACAATAATGGGAGCTCTGGAGATTTTGAGTTCAAGCTCCATGCCAGATCATATTTGCACACATCAGTACCTACATTGCGAGCTTCGGTAATTTCCCTTTTCCCATAGTTGCATTTTGGTAAAGACACACTGCTGTATCTGATTATTCAAGATAATCCATCCTACGTTGTCTGGTAGCTGCCCTCTTGGATATTGTTAGTTCTTTTCTAAAGCAAGTCAGAGTTTAATTCACTATTTTGGAACGTTCTTGTCATCATACTATTAGTTTTAAGATTCCTAATATGAAAGCAACTTCATCCTATTTTAGCCTGTGGGATGTTTAGATTTTGATGCGCCATATTTGAGAAAGTTATCATTTTGGATAAAACTGCTTGGAATAGATTTCTACACATGTGATCGACTTGTTTGGAACCTCTGATGACAGTTGGTCGACCCACTTAGTGTTGTTGAAAGAGTAATATACTACTTTAGTTTTACTGTGTTTAACATTAGGCATGCTCCCTAAGAAAAAAAAGAAGAAAGAAAGAAAAGGAAACATTATGCATGCTTGTGTGTTGTTGATTGATGATTCAGGTTTTCTAATTGCTTTAAAGTTTAAACATAAAGCGCTCAAGATATGATATGTTTCTGCTTCCCATTTACGTGACGTTTGATCAATTTTGACAATCCATGCATAGTCGACGAAGATGATCTAGTAGTCTCACCAGCCTAATATTCTTGTTTTTCATGTAGGGTTCTGCTAATGCTAATCTCCAAGAACACGAGCCTTTTGTGCAAACACAAATTCAAGCCAATAATTTAAATAATCATGCAGTGACAACTTCCCAGTTAGTTGCAGCTCACAATGAAGCTCTCACTACGCAGGAATCAGCTCTCTCAATAATTTCTCGAACTTCTCCAACTCAACCTGTTGAAGGTTCAGAGGAAAACATCACAGGAATACGGTCTGATTCTAATGGATCTAATCCCTCCTCTGTAGTTGAGAAATCTGCAGAAGATGGATATAACTGGCGCAAGTATGGGCAGAAACATGTTAAAGGATGTGAAAATCCACGGAGTTACTACAAATGTACACATCCTAACTGCCCAGCAAAGAAGCATATAGAACGCTCCAATGATGGACAAATAACTGAAATTATCTACATAAGCGAGCATGATCATCCTAAACCTCAACCTAACCGTCGATCAGCAGTTGGTGCACTTCTGTCCAGCCAGGGAGTGGACAAACCTGATTGTTTATTAAATGCTGAAGGTAAGGAAGCATCATAAGCATTCTTTATGACACAAAATAGTCTTTCCTTTTGGTACATTAAAATTGATTTCACATAACTAAGGCTTGCTATCTGCATCCTCATAAAGTCAATCCAATTGGTACGACTGAGCTTTCTCCTGGCTCAGCTAGTGAGGATGATGTTGATGGTGGAGGTGGTCGATCCAACACTGGTGATGAAATTGGTGCTGATGATGACCTAGAGGCAAAACGCAGGTTAGTTTATATAATTTAGTATAGGAAATCTAAGGGAGAGGGAATTTGATCTAAAATGCTATTAATCTGCTTTCTAACATTTGTAAACAGGAAATTGGATGCTACTAATTTTGATGCTACTGCAATCAATAGACCTTACCGTGAACCACGTGTGGTTGTACAAACTATAAGCGAAGTCGATATCCTGGATGATGGGTACCGCTGGCGGAAATATGGCCAAAAAGTTGTAAGAGGCAACCCGAATCCAAGGTTGGTGAACATTCTAGTTATTTTCTATTCACCCTTTTACTGAAGAATATTCTTTCTTACTGAGAGTATGTTTTTTGTGTTGAGGAAATGTGTTGTTATCGTCTTATCGAGTGGAAATTTAAAAGAAGCTAATGATTCTTGCCTGTTTTCTTAAGATTTCAAGGGGAAAAATGTGAAGACGACTTTGTTAGGAGCTACAGAGCCATCAATTTCATTTCAAGACCTTCAAAGCTTCATCTTGCATTGTGAATCACAGATTGCCTGCATATCAGCTGTCCTTTGATTTCAAGAGAATGTTAAGTTAGATGCACAATTTTTGAGTGCCATCGTCATCATTTATGCCTTTACCTAACATTATGGGGTTCACTAAAGTAAAACTTAAATATGTGAAGTTTCCAAAGTATTTGATTTTTTTTTTTTTACTGGTAGCTGTCAGCATGACGCCAACACTCTACAATTTGCTGCCAAATTCCCGGTCAAAGTGAGAAAAAAAAACAGACAATAAAGAGACTCGTAGTGAAAGTAATGAAGTCAGCTGGTGGATACACTGATCTACTGTCTTTGAACCTAGGAGGCGACCTCCCAGAAAGTTCTCTAAGCATGGGAATGTAACAGAAGATATAAATTCATGATTAATTTAGGAATATCTCTTTATTTCTAAGATATTTTAAGCCAAAGAGCCAAATCAAGCTAAATTTTAAGATAGGTTGTGTCCGACTCATTGGAATTGAAACCCAATATTCCTATCATTCCATGATTTCACATATCTTTTTCTTGGACATCGAAATTCTTGCTAGTATGGATTCATCACATGACATGATAATCATCTTAAATATTGTACACAAGAAGTTCGTCCCTGGTGGGTTATGCTTCAAAGCAAATCCTATAGCATTAGGTTCAAGTTGCAACAGATGCAACACCTAGTACGAATAAAAGCTATGATTCTTTTACCTCACTCCATATTCTTCAGAATATTGTATTCGTATTGAATTCTTAGCAAATTCACATATATGCCATGCAGCCAGATTTTAAAACCATCCCCTCATAATATTAGATTTCCTTGTTACAAGATCAGGATGAAGGAATTTGTGGGTAGGAGAGCATGCGATATATATTACAAGAGAATGGTTCATAAAACCTGACAATAATCCCATAGATTTTGTAAATTTCTGTGTCATATATCTTTGAAGTATCTCATGGTGCATGTGTAAATCAAACTGCTAGGATTTGGTTAGATTTGTAATTAAATCTTAATTAGATTAGGCTTAATATTTAAATCTATTGGAGATAAATTTTATTAAGATTTAAATATTAATTAGAGTAGAATCCTAATTTAAGTAGATTTGGGTATATTTTGGGTAGAGCTTTATATATAGCTCCAATGTAGAGAACTTATATATAGGAGTACGGGTGAGATTCTTAATATGAACCATACTTTAAAGGAAGGTTGCATGCACCTTGTGCACGGGTGCATGTGAGAGAGAAAAGAAAAGTCTTTTGGGTTAATAGAAGATGAGAGAAGGGTGAGCGAGATTCAGAAAGAGGGCTCGGGTTGAAGCTACTCCATTGTAGAAGAGGAGTCGGTGTAATTCTTCTCTTAGTTAATGAATCTTATTTCACTCACATTTACCGCTTTTGATTTTTCTTCTCTTTTGTTGTTGTATTGGTCCCAGTCTCTGTTGAGAGGACGGGTTTATGGCTGGGTCACCGTGCCCTTCAAATGGGGGCACAGTACAAGGGGGGTGCCACAGCACCCCCTGTGCCGCGATACCCTCGCGGGTATCGCGCGAGACAGCGCGATACTCGCGTGGGTATCGGGCGGCATGGGCCGCCGGCGCCGCTTTTTTTTTTTTTTTTCTTGCCGCCCCCTCTCCCCCCCCCCCCCTCTCTCTCTCTCTCTCTCTCTCTCTCTCTCTCTTCAGTTTTTTTTTTTTTTTTTTTAATTATTTATTTATTTATTTATTTGGTGGGTTTTTGTGTTTTTTATCTTTTTTTTTCTTTTGGTAGATTTTTTTATAGGTCTTTATGTCCTTCATTCAATTTTTTTTTAATTTTTTTTTTTTGGGGATTGGCTTTTGTATCCGTAGTTTTTTTTATTTGAATATTTTTAATTTGTAATTTTTTTTTAAAAAAATAAAATTAGATATTATTTTATCTGTAGTTTATAAAAAGTTAAAATTAGATATACTTGATTTAATTATTATATAATTAAAATTTTAATTATTTTGGATAGATCTAGTACTTTATATAAGATTTGCGATAAAAATAATTTTATTTTTAAATTTAAAAAATTAAAAATACTAATAAAATTAAAAGTTAAATTAAATCAATTGATACTTAAATTTGTTTAATTTATTTGTCATATAATTTATTACTCATATTGTTTTTTTTTTTATCATGTTGTTCTTTTTCGAACTTTCTTAAAAAATTTTACTTATAAATATTATTATTATATTTTAATTTATATTTTCTATGAGGTATAATTTTTTTTTTTATATATTTTAAAAATTTATCACTATATTAATTGATTTGTATTGTAAGTTATATATAGTGAATATTCATAATTATTTGACTAAATCTTTCAAAATAACATTATAAAAGCTTATTGGGAACAAAAAAATTATAAAAAAAGCGTGACAGAGCGTGCCACTGGGAGGTCATGCGTATCCATCGGCACGCAAGCGTACCACGTGTCTGCACGGAAGCGTGCCCATGCCTTACCGTGTCAGGTGGACAACGGCATGCCCCCGTGCCACGGCACTTTATTCCTTGGTTTATGGTAAAAACCTGATTTGACGCTTCCGTTGCGAAATCTCAACACTAGGCGGTACCAGAGTGGATTGCGGTATCGGAGCGGATTGCGGATTCACAAAATATGGTACCAGAGCGAGTACCAAATTTCCAACAATTGGTATCGGAGCTAAAGGTTATCGATCTTCGGGAGAGATCGACGGAGATGGCCACGAAGTTCGAAATCGAGAAGTTCGACGGCAAGAACAATTTCAGCTTGTGGCAGATTAAAGTTTGAGCTGTTTTGGTACAACAGGATTTGGAACAAACGTTGAACGGGAAAGAAGCAAAGCCGATGGAGTTCACGGATGCGGCATGGGAGAAGATGGAGTGGAAAGCGTTGAGTACGCTTCATCTATTGTTAGTAGATGATGTTCTTTACAACATAGCCAACGAGTCGGCACCGACAAAATTGTGGAAGAAATTGGAAGATCTGTACATGACCAAATCCCTAACGAATAGATTGTATCTGAAGTAGCGACTGTTCACGCTGCGGATGCAAGAAGAGGCTATCCTACATGAGCATCTGAACGAGTTCAACAAGGTGGTGACCTAGTTAACCAGTATCGGAGTCAATTTGGATGATGAAGATAAGGCGCTTATTTTACTTTCTTCGTTGCCGGCGACATATGAGCATCTGGTGACCACGTAGCTTTATGGTAAGGAGACCATAAGCGTGGAGGCGGCCACGGCGGCGCTTCTCTCGAATGAGATGCGAAAAATGACTCGGGAGTCCAGTATGCAGAGTTATGATACAACTTTGATGGTAAAAACGAAGAAGGATGCAAAAACATTGGCGACAGGGAAAAATTGTCGCGGATCGAGACAAGGAAACGTCAGCGATGGCGCAGGCGGTAGA
This sequence comes from Tillandsia fasciculata, assembly GCA_029168755.2. Lineage (NCBI taxonomy): Eukaryota > Viridiplantae > Streptophyta > Magnoliopsida > Poales > Bromeliaceae > Tillandsia > Tillandsia fasciculata. The sequence goes on along the minus strand of CM054944.1, from coordinate 19,083,310 downwards.
ATCAGAGATGATCGATTTTGATGTGCTATATGCAGCGACCGGTGATACTAAAATTTCGGATGATGTATGGGTACTTGATTCGGCATGTTCTTTTCACGTCTGCTCGGAAAAAGAGAATTTTTTCACCCATAAGGTGATAAAAGGTGGAAAAGCTCTTATGGGGAACGGGACGGCGTGCAAAGTTTTAGGAGTCGGCGCGGTGAAGATCAGGATGCGCGATGGGGTCGTGAGGACGCTGATAGGTGTACGACATGTTCTTGGTTTGAAGCTAAATTTGATTTCGTTAAGTGAGTTGAACTCGAAAGGTTGCAAAATTTCAACTTTAGGTGAAGCTATGAGGGTCCAAAAATGAGATCGGGTCGTTTGCGTGGCGAACAAGCGTGGGAACTTGTATATTCTGAATGGGAGTACAGTCAGAATTGAAACAAAGCCAATTTGGGTTCCAAGAGTTCGTGGAGGTGCAGTTGCTCAAGATGGAGTAATGGATGCGGCAACATCGAGAGCGGAAACAAGCTTAATGTGGAGCTTGCGTGGTGAGCTCGGTGCAGCAATTGAAGATTACAAATCAAACCAAGGTGGAGATTGTTAGGATTTGGTTAGATTTGTAATTAAATCTTTAATTAGATTAAGCTTAATATTTAAATCTATTGGAGATAAATTTTATTAAGATTTAAATATTAATTAGAGTAGAATTCTAATTTAAGTAGATTTGGGTACATTTTGGTTAAAGCTTTATATATGGCTCCAATGTAGAGAACTTATACATAGGATTACAGGTGAGATTCTTAATGTGAACCATACTTTAAAGGAAGCCATATAGGTTGCATGCACCTTGTGAACGGGTGCATGTGAGAGAGAAAAGAGAAGTCTTTGGGTTTATAGAAGACGAGAGAAGGGTGAGCGAGATTCAGGAAGAGGGCTCGGGTTGAAGCTACTCTATTGTAGAAGAGGAGTCGGTGAAATTCTTCTCTTGGTTAATGAATTTTATTTCACCCGCATTTACCGCTTTTGATTTCTCTTATCTTTTGTGGTTGTATTGCTTCCAGTTTCTGTTGAGGGAACGGGTTTATGGTAAAAACCTAATTTGACGCTTCCATTGCGAATTCTCAACACTAGGCGGTACCGGAGTGGATTGCGGTACCAGAGCGGGTTGCGGATTTACAAAATCTGATACCGGAGCGAGTACCGGATTACCAACATAGATGTTTGAGTGATACATAACGAGACCATAAATCATAATAACATCTGATTTTGACGCTGGGAAAATCCTATGATAGTGATACTTTTGTATAGTTACATTATTGCTGGTTGCATATGGGGACATCCTAAATCAGGAATTCAGACTACCTTCTTACATAAATTAGGAAGTACAATGAGATGTGATGAAAGAATGTAGTTGTTAGAATAAAGTTGTTTCTATCTTTATTGTGAGTATATTTGAAAATATTTTTGATTCAAAACTTGAATGCTAGAGCTGTATTGATTGCCTTCTTACAAAATGGTATATGCTCTTTGGGTTAATTTTGAACTGATTGCCGTTAGTAGGTAGAATTTCTTTCTTACCTTGCGGCGATTTGATTTATTTTTCTTGCTATGTAGTGTCTGAAATTTTGTTCTCCATAGGAAAATCCTCCATACTAGTGTGCTTATTTTCTAAAAGTACCTAACAGCAAGGATTGCCCCTGCCGCCCTGCACAGTCAAGGATTAAAGTGCTGTGGCATAGGGGCATGCCGTTGTCTGCCTGGCACGGTACGGCACGGGCACGCTTACGTGCCGACACGTGGCACGCTTGCGTGCCGATAGATACGCATGACCTCCCAGTGACACGCTCTGGCACAGTTTTTTTTAAATTTTTATGTTCCTAATAAACTCTTATAATATTGTTTGAAATGTTTAGTAAAATAATTATGAATATTGGCTATATATAGTTTACTATACTCACCAATTAACATACTGGTAACTTTTTTTATATATAAAGTACAACTATACCTCATAGAGAATAGAAATAATAATATAATAATAAAATTCACAAGTAAAATAATTATTTAAATTTATATATTTATAGAGAGATAACTGCTTAATTCTACATAGATCGTCGCAGTTGATCTTATGGCATATTGTGATTTGCAGATATAAGATTTATTTGACAATGTTGGTATAGATGTTACTGGTATTGTGGAAAAGTCATATGTTGCTGGTATATTTTATTGTATCGTCGTATGTAATGTGCATATGCAATTGGATCGCTGATATGATCGATAACAATCACTTGTACTGGCATATGGACTGCAACATCATAACGATAAGGATGGTATGGAATAGAAGAACCGTAATGTGGGTATGCAGTGTTATCACTATGTAATTCGCCATACAAGCTTTCACTATATGAAGGTACTGACGAATCATAATCATATCTCTCTCTATAAAAATCATGCTGATACGAGGGATACGATGAATCCGAAGTACTATCAAACTGTGCACAAATTATTATTCCTTCATGGGTGCCCAGTTGACACCCCTTCCAAACTTTCTCTCATCTGCCCATAATTTTGTTGTGAGGATCTATTATCTCTTCTGTCGCGATCATATACCACTTCAGATGTTTGACGTGATCGAGACCCATGATCAGCATCTTGAGTGGCATGAGTGAAGTTTTGCTCTTCAATAAATATAAGACCACCTTCGCCCTCAGCTCCGCCCTCCTATTGTGTTGGTAGAACAAATTCGCCACCATTCCTATTGCTATTGGTGGTGTCATCGTTATCTTTACATTCATCTTTAGACCGTGGTAATTCAGAATTTGATGGTGTCGATGTATCGCTATCATCATCAAATAGGAGTGCATCAGCTGCATCTAATGGATCCACTGCTAGCATAATTTTTTGACCCTTATCACTTATGACTGGTGTTATAGGTCTCTTTGCGATAGACGATGTCTTCTATTTTTCTATTGACTTTGAGTACGACGCAGGCGACTATGTCCAGGTCCCAACATAAGACGCTCAAATTCTGTATCATAGTCATCTGCAGGATTTTGTGATTCTACGCCCAAAGATGCTTGTTCTTGCACATCACTAGACTGATTATGAGACCCCCTGTCACTCCCCGCGTTTGAAAAAGCGGTCTAATTTTATTTTATTTTATTTTATTTTATTTTCTGAGTTTAAACTTGAAAATCAGGGCATGAACACATCGCCACATGCATAGGAAATCCTCTGTCCACTTGGACAGAGTCTCTCCTATATATACACGACTAGGCAAGTACAACATATACAATCAGAGTACTAAACAACACGTACCGAAACATAACTAAACATAGTCATAATCCACGAAACTAGAATTCCAATCATCTCAAAATATCATAATTCCAACATTAATAGCTCATGACTATAATAGTCTAACTGTAAAGTCAAAGCTCGGCCAGTCGAAGCTGGCAACAGGGGACGACTCTATCGGAATATGCCCACATCAACGTTCCGACATCCCACCACCCGATCGACCTGAAAAAATGGTCACCAAAGGGTGTGAGATACACTGAATCCCCGTGGGTACGACGGGTTGAGAAATAGCAAGTTGCACCTACTGGTATGCAATAAACAGCGGATGGTAAGAAATCCAAGTCGCACCTACTGGTATACAACAAACAGCGGATGGTAAGAAATCAAGTATACTCAATCAAGAAGCAGATAGGATAACCATGATAAATCTCAGTGCTGCAAATAATATATTGATGACAGGAACTGATCATGCTATAAACTGGCAAATATGATAATTATGGTAAATCACGATACTGGGTATATAAGGTATTGATAAATAGAAAATAAGGATGCTGAATAATAACTGCAATAATAACAACGAAGTAGCGATACCTCAATGCTGGAAACAGAATATCCAATCAATGCCACTCTTGGTCATGAGTACCTCAGGCAAACATCATAGCAGAACACCTAGCAGGAACTGTCAGTAATCCCCGTACCAAGGATACAGCCGAAGGGGTTCCCCGTACCAAACGGTACAGCTGAAGGGGCTCCCCGTACCCAGCGGTACAACCGAAGGGGCTCCCTGTACTCAACGGTACAGCCGAAGGGGGCTCACGGATCACATAGACCACTCTACCTGTGAAAAACACCACGACTGTGGCCAAACCATCGGTGTACGTGAGTGTACAACAGGTGCATGGCGATCACAATGCGAATGCTCAAAGCTAGCGGTCGAAAGATCGGGTAATCGGCAACAAGCCGGAAACTCCCACAGGGGATGCTAATAACTGTATAATCTCATCATGCTAAACAATAACACTGATCCCTATACTATCATGCAATGTAAGAATAGAGAACACTGCAATCACTGAACAGAAATATGCTGAAGTACTGGACTATAATCATCACAAGCTAATGACCAATCAAGCATGACGTAAGTCCAGATATAAGCTAAGCATGCAGAATAGAAGATAGTAAGCTACTATACTGAAAGAAAGACAAGATCTCAAGAAATGGGACCAGGGCTAACAATCACAGGGGTCCGACCGAATACGGTACCTCAGAGGTGACAATCTGATAAAGCCCAGATCGAAGCAAACCCACCTCATAGCGGTCCTGAAATCCACTGGATAGCTCACGTGCTGGCTGCTGGGACCTGAATCACAATCATGTGTCAGTCAAAGACTCACTCACACCCAACCCACTGACTCACTGTGTGCAGAATGGCTACACTGGGAACTTCGCTAAAGTATCGTGATTCGTCGAAAATTTCGGTAATCCGCAAATCGACCGACTATGGTCCGAATAGTGTGCACAGGCATCCAAATTTAACGAAACTCCACGTGCTGCCCTGGAACGCTTAAGACGTTCGAGCACTGACATTTGACTTTGTGCAATTCTGTGCTCAAACAGTGCCAAAACTATCAAAATCCACTTCCGAAAATTCGATTTCGGCTTCGGAAAACGCCGACGTGAAACGAAAGTCACTGGAACAGCCAGGACAGTGTTGGGAATAACTAGGGATAGTTAGCGATGATAATTGATCATCCCAATATCTCGAAATGCGCAATTAGCGTCGAAAAGCCAATAAATCGACGATTTCGCCAATTTACGGTTCGGAATGCAATTTTCGCTCAACGAAAGCCACTGAACCTTGAATGAAAAGTTAAGAGATCACGTACACGCTGTCCGAAGCAGCTCATGTGGTCACAATTGCAAATAGGCCCCTAGGTTTACGAGAAATTACATGAAAACCTCCAAAATATAATGTTTTGACTTGTTTACAAAATATAAAGACTTTCGGGTTGATTCGAGGGCACCAGTAGATTGGCCTCGATGCACTGAACACCGTGCTCACTGTTTGGAGGTGGCACAAAGCCTGAGAACAGTAATGGTGCATCTAAAAGCATTCAAATATGGCTTGGATTGCTAATATGACCTAGTTACTCAACCAAATGCAGATATGAGGTGAGCATCATATCTGCGAAGCCATTGTAACAGTAAATAGAGCAAGATGGCTCTATGTCAAGCCTCCTAAGGGACAAGTTGCTAGAACTCAGTAACCACCCAACCCAACTCAGTTTAGAGGTGAGCATCAGCTCAGGGGGTTGAGTGGAGTTGAGGGCTCACCATCTGGGAGTTGCAGGGTCGCCGGAACGGTCGCCGGAGCAACCTCGGCTAAAACACCAAAGCAAAGAGCTTGGGTTTGGCCGAGATGCAGAGATGAAGGTTCTGGTGTGGGCCAAAGGCAAGCAAAAGCAGGAGCATCTCAAAGGAAGTGCTCTGGGTGCAATTAGCACCAATGTCGGCGGCCGGGTGCGGCGGCTGGCCGAAAAACCAAGCTTGCGGCCAACACCAAGCATCATCAATGGTGGATGGTCACGTAGGGGATCTCATGTACATGCAAGGGCACTAAGGGATAGCTCTCGACGAGAGGGAGCTTACCTGCGGGTTGGCTGGCGGCGGGAAGCAGCGGCGGCGCCGGGCGGAGGAGATCGGCCAAGACAAGAAAACCCTAAGCTAGGGCTTCGGTTTCCCAGAGATCGGCTGCACCAAATCCGATCAAACTTTTAGGGGATCTTCCTGACGATCAAAGGAAGCTAACCATTGGGTCTGATCTCGATCTTGACAGTCGGATGAAGCCCACGCCGAGATCCGGCCAACACTAGGTTTCTGGTGACCTCACACTACCCTCGGCGCACCAGAGCTTTCCAGGGCTCGGGGTTGTGCATGGGTGATGCTCATGACGTCAGAAGAAGAGTGGGGGAGGTCTCGGTGCAAGAAAACTCAAGGAGGTGGAGTTTCGGGTTACCTTGGTAAGAGAAGAAGAAAAAAAAGACGTGGTGGCTCCCCCGACGGCGTGCGGCTGAGCCCGACGATCGAGCTCCTTGGGGAAGGTCTCCAGAGGTTGAAGAAGGCCTCAGATGTGGTCTGGAGCACTCCCAAGTCTTTTGGTTGATCATTTTCTTCTCAAACCTGAGATCAAGGCAATACTTTGTTTTTTCTCCTACTCCAACGAGGGGAGGCGGCGTAACCGTCGAGGAACACTCAGAGGGAGGAGGAGCCTGGTGGAGGCGGCTGGGTGCAAGGGTTTCGGGCTAGGGTTTACAAGGGCAACCCAAATGCATGTATATATATAATTTGTAACAAAATGCCAAGTGACCCTCCTACACCTACTATTTAGACTTAGGTCCTTCACAGGGAATGAGTTTCACATCTAGATCCCTCTCCAAGAAGTTACACGCCTTTCGGCGCATAAAATATAGGGTCCTCAGTGCAAAAACGCCATTCTTTGCTTTTTCACGCTTTTCGAGGCAATACTGTCGTCAAAATGAAAAACGGACGCCACCACGACGTCCGGCTCGACGAAACCTATCGAGTAGCAATTTCGGTTCGTTAAGTTTAGGTCCCGATAAATTCTAAATCCATATTATACAGTGCTTTCCACTGGTTGGCATACTTTTCGATGACCTAGGCTTGTCAAACATAAATTCCGACTGCGCCATTGCACTCAGATCAATGAGACCGTTCAAATGGAGTATTCGAATCATCTGATTCGAATTCAGATCGGGCGAGTTAGCCGACTTCATCCGTAAAATCAAAATTTTAAAAGGTTACTATTCACAGCTTAAGTTTTAACCTGTACTCCATTTTGCACCATTTTCGAGGCGATTGACTCGCCAAACTAAAAATTGGATCACACCATCTTGTTCATTTCGACGAGATAGATCAAGTGGCGATTTCACTTTACTGAGTTCCGGTCCGGATAAGCAAATCGGGAGACAATTTCGCAGAAACTCTGGAATTTCGGATTTTTGAATTATAGAAAATCCAGAATAAATTTAAATTCAAATTTCAGATTCAAAATTCTATATTCTCGTTAGCCTATCTTTCTACATCACTAACTCCTGCTTCAGCGATTATCCTGAATGGTCGTGGTGGATCTCCAAGCTCATCGAGCAAAGGGTCCTTTTGATTCTCTTTGTTTTGTAGCCAATCAAGTATGGGGTCTGATTCATCATTGATAAAGTGTGGCATCCCAATAGTCCCACATCGGATAGGAATGGAGTTGTGAATAGGTTTATAAGAGACATGAATACTAGTAATAATAACTGGGCTTAAACATTTTGGGTTGTGGTTTGGGCCCAACGAGTTATTATTGCTAGTGGGCCGGTCGTTACATTTGGTATCAGAGCCAATTACCAGTCGGAAATGTGTGACGAGTTTCGGCTGAGTCTGAGTTTAGATGATAGAACTAGCGAGAAAAGTCTCACATCACCTGATAATCTTGGGCTATGCGTGTGTTTGGATCGACGAGAACGTCAGGCCTAATAATAATAACTGGGCTTAAGCATCTTGGGCTGTGGTTTGGGCCCAACGAGTTATTATTGCTAGTGGGCCGGGTTGTTACATTTGGTATCAGAGCCAGTCACCAGCCGGAAGTGTGTGGCGAGTCTCGGCTGAGCCAGGGTCTGAAAGATAAGGTGACGAGCTATGTCAGGATCTGAATGACGAGGCTAGCGAGACGAGTCTCACATCGTCTGGTGATCTTGGGCTGTGCGCGAGTCTCGGCTGAGCCAGGATCTGAAAGACAAGGTGATGGACTATGTCAGGGTCTGAATAACGAGGCTAGCGAGACAAGTCTCACATCGCCTGGTGATCTTGAGTTGTGCGTGTGTTTGGGCTGACGAAGACGTCATGCCTAAACGGGGGGAGTCTGTGACACCCCAATAGTCCCAGATTGAGTATATAAAAGACATGGACTCTAGTAATAATAATTGGTCATATTAACTTGTAATAAATTAATAATACATTGAAAGTTATTGTACCTCATTTATGGCAAGAGAGGCATGCGTTGGATCCATTTCCAATCTATTGATGACATTTCGTAATGCCTTCAACAATTCATCATCATATCTAAGATTATAATAATGGTGGTACGATAGATTAAGATAATAACCTATTATTAAGAAAAAAATAACTCCATCAGCAATGCAAGAATATAATTGAATAATCACTAACAAATAGTTTTGTTATAATTTATACTTGCCTGCTAGGTGCAGATCCCGACCCATATGAACTTTCCAACTTTTGTTGATAATTTTTAGATAAGATTGACACTGCAATGGATTGGGTTTTTTTATATTCTTTTTGGCCATCCTTAGTTTATGATAGATGTGTTCTATGTGAGGTATTTTTTTCTGATCCACTAATCGAAGAACCACATATAGCGGCTCCACAATATCAACAATCTCTTTCACATAATCCTAAAATTTGGTGGACAAAATTATTTGCTCAATCGACTTTCTATCAATCTTGGAGGCATAACGAGATGTTTGTCATTCATTTGATGCAAATATAGACTTTAAACCATTTTTATTCTAAAGGATAATGTTTATAGCGGTAAAATTTGTGATAAATCGTGTAATATCATGACGTACGATCTCTCGTCCAATATATTTGTCCATTAAAGCATGGACCTAATTATGATTATTCAAATTCAAATACTTAGATACACTTTGTACAATATATACAATTTTTTTCACCTAATTTATCATACCAAAGTCAGACATTATTAGGTTGATGCAATGCGCTGCACAAGGAGTCCAAAATATCTGTGGATGCCTTTACATCAGTAGTTTGCCAGCTTTCTTGTAGTTTGAACTATTATCTGATACTACCTGTACTATATATTTATCACCAATCTCATCTAGAACTTGCTCCAATAATGCATATATATAATCAGTATCTTCAAATCGACTGGTCGCATCGACTGACTTTTGGAAGACCACTTTGCCATTGCAATAAAATAAAAAATTTATGATGCTCAAATGTGTCTGTGATGTCCAACTATCACACATCAAGGTGATACCATACATCTCCCACTGTTGTTTGATGTTTTTTATCCATGCTTGGATATTATTGACCTCTGCATTAAGGTATTTGCAGACGATCTCATACGATGTTAGGGGTTCAAGTCCTGAACCCTCCTTTTGTACGACAGCGATCATTGATCTATAATATGAATAGTTTGCTACATGGGAAAGAATATGACTGAAGTGAAAGAATTTTGCTATTGCTCGACCAATTCTGCCTTTTTAATTTTTTTTTAGCATTGTATCTATACGCTTTTGTTGAGTATCTAGGCCAGGAAATGCCATTGGGTCTATATCTATAATATTTGGATCTTTTCTATTTTTTTCTTTTGGTATTTTTTTTAAATTTGTTGAATATGTAGCCAACAGAACCACTTCGAGATAAACCTGAAAGTCCAGAGCCAGACCCACCCACCACCGACATCGAACTGAGAGGTCGTAAATTGTGTTCTATGTCGTTGGACTTCATCTTGCTACCATCTTTCTTGTAAAGATTCTTCTATGGCAGCTCTAGTATCAGTATCAAATTCGTCACCTGTACCTTCATATGGGTCAATAAAGGGATACTCAGCCGCTCATTTATCTAGTTCATCTCGATTATTCCTCGTTTTCTTTTTAGCTATCTTTGTTGATTCTAACTCAATTTTCATTGCATATCTTATCTCCTGAGGAACTATAGGGCATTTCGCTAATTCAGAAAAACCTCCAGTGATATGCTTCTTTAGGCAGGTGACACTTCCGTACATTCCAACCATATAATAGTAATTACACTTCCAATAAAATATGTTCCCACCAATCATTTGTTCGTGTCGCCAACCATAATCTTCTGTTATCTTAGGTGGCATTATGATCTACACAATTTTTTTTATATAAAAACAACTATCCTAAAATCCATTCAAAATAATAAGAAAAAAACAACATGATGAGAAAATCATATATATCAACTTTGAAAATTATTTTTATTTTTTCATTTTTTTTTTGAATTTTAAAAATTATAAAATATAAAATGAAAAAAAAAATATTTTTTTTTAAAACTTTTCAAGATCTACATATTGATTCGATAATATATGATGAGTAGAGCAAACAAAATAGGATCGCAATTACACTGATAACTTTTTTTATTTTTTATTTTTTAAAAAATATTTATTCAAAATTTGAAGAAATTTTTTTTTTCAAAATTTTTAGAACACTTGTGAGAATTTATTAATTTTAATATTTTTTTTTTATTTTATCTTTCTTTTCTTCAAATTTTAAAAAAATATAAGATATAAAATTAGAGGAACAATTTTTTTTAATAGTTAATGAACATTTGTAAGTTTAATTTATATTGTTTTGACGAGGGACCGTATGATAATTAGATTAAATATAATAAGACCGTATGATAATTAAATTAAGTAGATTTATTTTCAACTTTTTATAAACTATAAATAAAAAATGACTAATTTTATATTTCTTTTAAAAAAGAGCTTTATAATTATGAAATATTCAAAAATTCTAAATAAAAATTTAAATTATAATATTTTTTACTTAATAAGTAGATTTTCGATTTGCAATTTTTTTGCTTTTTTCTTAAGACATGAAAAAAGGAAAAAAAATTAAGAAGATATGTAAAGAACTAAGAAGAAAGGAAAAGAAAGAGAGAGAAAGAGAGTAGAGAAGATTTGTTGCGGAAGAGAGAGAGAGAGGAGAGGGAAGAAAATAAAAAAAAAGGAAGAAGGATTCCATTCACGGGTGGAAAGAGAAAAAGAGAAAAAAAACAAAACAAAAAAACAAAAACCAAAACTAAGGTGGAAAGAGGAAAAAAAAAAATTGTACAGTCAAAGAAATAGATAAAAAACCATAATTGTTGTGTTATTGGAAAAAGAAAAAATCGAAATGGCACGAGCGATACCTTGTGGGTATCGCGCTGTCTCGTGCGATACCCATAGAGTATCGCGGGTATCGCCGAGACGGGGGGCTAAGATACCCCCTCTGTACCGTTCCCTTATCTTAGGCACGGTATGTGCCACCCCATGCCGAGCGGCAATTTATTCCTTGCGTGCAATACCTTGCTGAGCTGTGCCAATATGTGGCACGGGGTCATGTCAATACTAATGTAGAATGAAATATAGGGTCTTACGTTTTAGAGAGCTCCAAAAATATGATTACACTTTTTTGAAAGCTTTTTGAATTTCTGATTTTCTTTGAAATATTTTGGAATATTTTTTGATTTTTGGAATTTTAAAATATTATAGAAATTACGACAATTAAAAAAAAAAAAAAACTGGTTGATCGGTATTAATCAATTGAGTTTATTGTTTAAAAAAAAAAATCAAATTAGAGTAGTTGCTTTTAGTTAGTATTTATTTTTAAATTTTTATTATTTATTTAATCTCTAGATAAGGTTTTTAAATTGGTTATTTAGGATAAGATTAAATTCAAAATTAATTTTGTATAGATAAGGTTAAGAATAGTATAAATAAGGCATAAAGCTTCATTATATAGGGATGAATAAAGTGATGCGACCCAATGCCTGTATGTCGAACAACCTGTATCATCGAGTCTCCGCTTGGTGTTGATGTAAGAACGATCGATAAGTCGATGAGGCTCCAATTACGAGGCAATTAGGGTAATTCAATCTATAATCTTACTTCTGCAACACACTTATCTATCTTGGCTTAATGATTTAACTCGGAATGTTTCAATTCTAACTCATGCACATCTAAAGCTTTTTTGCCATCAAATGGTGCGGGTGGAACTGGATCAGAATTGTCGACTCCTAACTGTGCTATAGGTGGCATACTCTATTGAGCAATTAAGGTTTATAGTTGAACTTTTAGTTTGATCCATCAATACTCATCTCTGATTTTATCCATCTATTGAAAATCGTTGCAACAATTTTAACGTCTTCTTCAATATCTTTTAATCTCCTTTTTTTTTCTTCCAAATATTCTCTTAAAATCAAAATGAAAATTTTGCTTTTGTCTATACCACCATCTCAAGTCATCTAGTATTTCCATTCCAATATCGTTTCCTTTTTTCTCGAAGTTGGGCTTCTGATCGTAAAACCATTCATCAAACTCATCTGTTGTCATATCAAATATTTCTTTTAATGATGCTATATGAATTCTTTTTCTTTCGTCATACTTTTGGAAAACTTTTTTAAGTTATTCTTTTGCATTCAAGATGATTTTTTTTTTTTTTTTTACTTCGCACTCTTTTCTTTCACCTTTTTTTTTATTATTATACTTTTACTCTTTTTTTTTTTTTTATTTCTCACACTATTTTCTTTTTCTTCCACAAGCCAAAACTGTTGACGAAATAGAACCGTCAAATCTGATGTAGAATGGAATATAGGTAACTACGTTTTAGAGGGCTCCAAAATATGATTTATAATTTTTTTTGAAAGCTTTTTGAATTTCTAAAAATTTATGAAATATTTTTTTGAATAATTTTTATTTTCAGAATTTAAAAAAAAGATATTATAGAAATTACGAAAATTAAAAAAATCAATAACATAAAAAAGAATAAAAACGAAGAATATAAGAAAAATAATGAGGACTCGCCCTGAATTGAACTCGCTTTGGAACTGGACTTACTTCGGAACGACACATTCGCAAAGAAAAAAAAAAAGTCATTGCCATTATAGATTCATAAATTCATATTCATCATCATATAAAGAAGTTTTGTGTCTTAGTTATACTTAGCTTATACTTTCCTTAGCCTTCCCTCTACATAACTAATTTCGGATTTAATCATATCCTAAATAACTAGCTTAAAAAACCTTATCTAGAGATTAACTGAATAATAAAAATCTGAAAATAAATACTAACTAGAAGATAAGATCAACTACTCTAGTCCGATTTAAAAATCCAACAATGAATTCAATCAATCTAAACCGATCTACCAGATCGGGTCGTGCTAGTTCTGCATCAAACAGTTTTTTGCCTTTTTTGGAATATTTTTCAGTCTTTCTGAAGTAAAAAGTTTACAGTAGTTTTTTTAAACTTAAAATATATAGATCTTGTAAATCTGTTAACATTTGAAGCAATTTGCCAATTTCGTTGCATAATAAGACCGACTTTTAATGAAAAGATATAAACAAGAAGAATTCCTCCACTTTGTTTATCATTTTTGATCTAATGAATTTTTCCATGGTAGTGTTTTTCTATAAATTTTTATTCAATTATGATTTTGGTTTTGGTTTCATGCATATACTTTTATAATATACTTTTATAATGAATATAACATAATTTTTTTTTAGTTATTAAGATGTTATAACTATATTCTTACTAAGTAGTGTGAGATATAATACCTAAACCATTTTAATAGCCATTAGAGATTTTAAAACACCTTTAAATTATTTTTTTTTTTTGAAAATTTCGTAAAAGAATCTGTGTGCTAATGCATGCCAATGTACCAATGGCATACCACTGGCACGGGGGATGTGCCAATATTTGCATGCCCCATGCTGCTGCCACAGCGGCACAGGCCATGTCAGTGGCACGGCAATCCTTTCCTGGCAGCTACGCCAATTCAGTTGAGGCTTATTTTCCACAAAGTTGGTTCTTTTCATTAACAATTCAGTCTATTTTCTGCAGCGCTTTATGTGGCTTGTTTTCAGTTTAATTAGTTATTTGTGCGTCATTATTGAAATTCTAAATTTTTGCTATATTATGCAATGGCGTCATTGGACTTAAGGCTTCTATAACTTCTTAGAAATGTAACCTTGATGTAATCATACAGCATGATTATGAAATATTGACAGGTGATGAATGCATGATGACGCAAATATTCTTTACGTATGTTTATGTTTGCCTCTCTTCTTCTTCTTATATTCTGTTCTCACCCGATGTTGAAAAACTGAGTGTACATCACAACCAAAGAAATTACTCTTAAGCTCTTGTACAGTCACACAATCAATTCAAAGAGTCTGAGGGCTAAACTAACATGATATATACTTATCTGCTGCTTCATTTGGTGTTATATATTATCTATTTATTTTGATTTGATTGACAATGATTTCTAATAATTTCTATCTCCATTTGAAGAAAAAGATGGCCTTCATTTATGTATTTCCTAAAACCTAACCTTGCTTGTCATTCAAGTTTATATGAGCATGTCTCCTGAATTCTGACGAGAAGACATGTTTGTTTATTAGCATGCAAACCTCATTAAGAAACAAATATGAAATATTAATTAGTAATTTCACTAAATGTTCTTCAGTCTCTGGACGGTCTCGGCGTATGTGATCCAGCTCCTTTACCACTGTCGGAAATATATGATAAGATCTAACAATTTTATTCCTTTTCTGGACCGCAGGAGTTACTACAAATGCACATTTAACGGGTGTCCTGTAAGGAAACATGTTGAGAGGGCGTCGCACGATCCAAGAGCAGTAATAACCACCTATGAGGGCAAACACAACCATGATGTACCTGCCTCGAGGACCAACGGCCACGGAGTTTCTGCATCAATGACTACTACAAGCGTTCAAAACCCTATCAACAACCAATTCACTCAACCGGAGGAGAGCGATACGATCAGCCTTGATCTTGGTGTCGGGTTCAGCCCAAATCACAACAGCACTGCCGATGAGGCACAGTCCTTGGGCATAGACCAAACTCACCATCACCAAATGCCATCTGTTAGTTCCATTCAGGCAAGCCAAGTATCGGCGCTATATAGAAGCGGCAGCATATATGGGTATGCTGAAGACAAGAATGAGGGTTTTACCTTCAAAACAGCACCTGTGAGCCATTCATCTAACTTATATTCAGGGAATTCAATGTTGGATTCATAAAGATTATCAACTGATCACTCTATCATATCTTTATATGTTTGCTTTCTACTTTTGTTGTTTCCTATTATTCAGGGTTTAGGAAAGAGTGTTAAGAGTTCTTGTGACAATTTGTATAAATCTTGTACTATAATTTATTCCGATGCTTCATAGAGAGGCAAAAGTCCAATTTGGATCTTTCGAGCATTAGTAAAAGCGCTTCATAGAGAGGCAAAAGTCCAATTTGGATCTTTCGAGCATTAGTAAAAGCTATTTGTTGTTGGATACACTTTGTAATCCTCCGTTAATTTGTACGAGGGTTCGATGTTGATAGTTATCTAGCATTTTTGTTTTGCTGTTTTCCGATTCCCCTAGGAAAAGGAAAAATTGCCTAATTTTCTTTAGAAATATTCCTTTTTAATTTGTCGGAGCACTTATAAGTAGGAAGCATAGACCTGCTCCTCTCAGATGAAAGTTTAACCCTTGTTTCAAGGTGGATTGCTATTTCAAGTTGTCAGCATGAGCTCTGCGCTTAGATTTTGTTTAGCTTAAAGTCAGCATTGTGTCATCTACCCTTTAGATCTCTAATAGAATTTACTTGCATTCATGGATTGAGCCTTTAGGTTCAGCCATGTATGGTCAATAGCGAAACTTGTTTCATAGCTCTAGTGTCGATTACTCGATCGGTGAACTTTTACTTAAACATGAACATGTTAAATCGTCGTTAAATTTGGTTTTAGTTCATATTCTGGTTGTAGAGCATAATTTAGTGTTTATACCATTATCTCATCATTTATCTCAACGGCATGTAGGCATTGTATCAGCTACACTTTATTTTGGAAATCAGTTCGCATTCATTATAGTGAAAAGCAGTTCCATATGAAAGAAAAAAGGAAAGATATATATATATATATATATATATATATATATATATATATATATATATATATATATATATATATATCATGGTCTCAATAGAAATGATGAGGAAGACCCTATGGATTTTTTTTAAATTTATCTTTCCTTATCATTTCTATATATATATAGAAATGATGAGGAAAGATAAATTTTAAAAAAATCCATAGGGTCAGTTTGTAGGTGTATGTGCTTATTATTTCATTGATGCTTCATGCTGTGCACACCCACACAGTACACGAGCGCAGCGGAAACAAAATTTTTCGTAGATGAAAGTAAACGAGAACGATTGTAGAAAACAAGCACGAGAATAACTAAACAAATAAAACGAATAAGAGAATACACAGACATAAGATTTATGTGGTTCGGCCAATAATGTGTTGACTTACGTCTACGGGCAAGACCACCTCAATGCGTTCTTCGATTAATTCACGACACAAAAATACAAGGAGTAAAATTAGATTACAAGAAACTCTCTCACGGAGACTTTTCATGTTTTTTCTCTCAATTAGGTTTTTTTCAATGAAGCCCTGAAAAATAAAAAATGAATCACAAGAGTTAATATAACTCTAAAAACCTAATTCTAATAGAAAACGATCTCCACCGTCCATTCAAGTCGTCGATATCCTTTTAAGAATCCTCTTTAAGATATTCCTAAATCATCCCTAATCTTTAGGAATAATATTGGATAAGATTAGGATCAAATCCATACATATTCAATCCGTCACAGAGTTGAATATCGTGATATCGACTCGAAACATGATTTGGCATAATCCGACAATTCTCCCACTTAAAAACATGTGCTGAATTCCATAAAACACAAAATTGAAGATCTTGCCAAATTCTCACTCTCCTCACGTAGCTCCAAGACCGAGAGAAGTCATGCTCCAATTGAACTTCTCTCGAGTCACCGGCTTCGTTAAAATATCTGCTGGATTCGCATCTGTGTGAAATTTCAATAATGAGATAAAACCTTCATCCACCACATCTCTCACGAAGTGATAACGAATATCAATGTGTTTCATCCGAGAGTGAAACGCCGGATTCTTCGCTAAGTGTATTGCACTTTGATTATCACAATTCACTCCCAACACATCTTGCATCACTTTCAATTCTCCTAAAAGTCTTTTTAGCCAGATAACCTCCTTACAAGCGTGTGTCACTGCTATATACTACGCCTCTGTCATCGACAAAGCGACCACCGACTGAAGCTTCAACTCCCAGCTAATAGCACCACCACTCATGGAGAAAACATAATCCGTGGTAGACTTTCTTTTGTCTCTATCTCCTGCGAAATCTGCATCCACATATCCGACGCACTCCAAACCCGCAAAACCATAACAGAGTGAGAAATCCCCAGTGCCTCTCAAATATCTGAGGATCCACTTCACTGCATTCCAATGTTCACAACCTGGATTCGCTATATACCGACTCACTGCTCCCACTGCTTGAGCAATGTCAGGTCTCGTGCACACCATGGCAAACATAAGGCTCCCTACTGCCGATGAATATGGTACCCGAGCTATGTCGGCCTTTTCTGCTTCCGTACCCGATGATTGCTCGGCCAACAATTTTAGATGAATAGGAAACGGGATAGAAACTGGCTTTGCGATCTGCAAGTTGAAGCGCCGCAAAACCTTCTTCACGTAACTCTTCTGTGAAAGCCAAACTTTTCTATTCTTTCTCTCCCGTAGTACCTTCATCCCGAGTATTTGATTCACGGTTCTTAAGTCCTTCATATCGAACTCACCGGCTAACTGAGTTTTCAAGATAGATATCCGGCCTTTGTTATTTCCGGCGACCAGCATGCCGTCGATATATAATAACAAAATACAGAAGCTTTCGTCATTATAACCGCAGAAATATGCACAATGATTCGCTTCAAGCCTATCAAAACCCAAACTCATAATGAAGGAATCAAATTGCTTGTACCAACAACTTGGCGCCTATTTCGAGCCGTACAACGATTTGTTCAACCGACAAACCAAATACTCCTTATTTTTTTTCGACAAAGCCTTCCGGTTGCGACATATATATCTTCTCCTCCATGTCACCATGCAAGAATGTTGTTTTTACATCCATCTGCTCAAGCTCCAAATCCATGACCGCTACGATTGCCAAAACAACCCGAATAGTGGTAAGACGAACCACCGGTGAGAAGATCTCATCGAAGTCGATTCCCGGCTTCTAAGCATATCCCTTCACCATCAACCTTGCCTTGAACCTCTCCACATTCCCATCTATATCCTTCTTTACCTTAAACACCCACCGGCATCCAATTGCGTTCCTTCCCTTCGACAAATCAACAAATTCCCAAGTCCTGTTCTTCCGAATTGACTCTATCTCCTCCTCCATCGCGCATTGCCACATCCCAGCATCGGTCGACTCACAAGCCTCCTTATATGAAGTCGGCTCATCTTCTTCCACCAAAGCAACATATGCACTAACATGGTTAGCAGAAGGAATAAATGAAGTAATATAGTCATTATACCTTGCAGGAGGTCTAATAACCCTCATAGGACGCCCGAAATCCGCTGGCGACTCTATCGGTGAATTTGTATCTTCGGATGATTGCGGATATTCCAAGTCTGGTTCATCACCAACCACTTCATCGTCCTGCTGTACTTGCTCAACTTGCACCTCATCGCGCGTTTCAAAGAGTTCAATTGGAATCATAACATCATCATCTTGCTTTTCCTTGGTGCCTTGAAAGGACCCTTCATTGAAAACAATGTGACGACTTACGACTATTTTGTGGGTAGTAGGGTCCCACAATCGATACCCCTTAACACCTTTCGCATAGCCAAGAAATATATACATCCGAGAGTTCTTATCCAATTTTGACCTTTTCTCCTTCGGTATCCACGCGTAAGCATCACATCCAAAGACACGAAGATAGGAGTAATCAACTGACTTGCCGCTCCAGACTTCTTCAGGAATTTCCAAACCAAGTGATTTTGTTGGCGCTCGATTAATCAAATAACAAACCGTGCTCACGGCTTCCGCCCAAAATCTATTGTCGAGTTTTGAGGTACTCAATATGCTACAGGCCATCTCCATGAGTGTTCTATTTAACCTCTCCGCTACACTATTTTGTTGCAGTGTACCGGGTACCGTGTACCGTGAGATGCCGCTTAATTCCATGCTAAATACAAAACTCGTCAAATTCTCTTGAATAATACTCCCCTCCGTTATCAGAATGTAGGCACTTAATTTTTAAATCCTTTTCATTCTCCACAAGAATTTTGAACTTCTTAAAAGTCTCAAACACATCGAACTTTCGCTTTAGAATATATACCCAAGCCTTTCGAGAGTAATCATCAATGAATGAAACAAAGTAAGAATATCTGCCCAACAAAGTATCGGACGACTCCCAAGTATCCGAATGAATCAACTCGAGATGCTTCTTACTTCTTTGATGTGATAGAGAAAAAGACAACCTTCGTTGCTTCCCGTAGATGCAATCTTCATAAAAATCTAATGGTGCAGACTTGTAACCTGAAAGAAGTTCACGGTTGGATAATACCTACAATCCGCGCTCGCTCATGTGTCCTAAATGGGGATGCCACACCATTGAAGACTCCACCTTTGCGCTTGCAACAATCACTTCTCCCACTTGAGTCTCGCCCGCTAATCTATAAAGGCCACCTACTTGCTCTCTTTTCATCAACACCAAACAACCTTGATATACCTTCAAGTGATCTTTCTCGCCGATGAATTTAAACCCTTGTTTGCAAAATTTTCCAAGTGATTGAAGACTTTTTCGAAGTGCAGGAACATGTCGAACATTAGAAACCATCCAAATAACACCATCAAACATCTTGATCCGAACGTTTCCCACTCCAACCATCGGACATGCCGTGTTGTCACCCAAATAGATAACTCTACCATCCCGTGACTTATAAGAATGAAACCACTCCCTATAGGGAGTCATGTGGAATGACGCTCCCGAATCTACGATCTAATGATAAATAAACTCGGATCTATCCAATGTGACTAACGCATCTCCGGCCTCCAAACTAGCCGACTTAGCATTCGCTTCGGCTATATTACCTTGAAAATTATTTGAATTGGATTTACCATCAACTCCTTTAACCCGACAATCTTTCTTCACATGCCCTAACTTTCTACAATTCCAGCGCTTTACTTTCTTTTTGCCCTTGGATTTTGATCTTGACTTTCCTCGATCACCACGCTCCCTCTTGAAAGATCTTTCCCGTGCTATCATAGTCTCTCCCGAAGAACTTCCTTGGCTAGACTTCCGCCTCATCTCCTCGATAAGTAACGATGCAACAACCGACTCCATCTTAAGGGTTTCAACATGGCTCAAGTTAATAATCAAATTATCCCAAATTTCCGGCATCGAGCAAAGTAAAATACTTGCCTTTTCTTCTTCATTGATTCTCACGTCTAGGGCAGCAAGTTTGTTCACGATATAGTTGAATGCACTTAGATGTTCTTGTACCGGTGCCCTGTCCTTCATCTTTAGATTGTACAATTGTCGTCTTAAGAAAATTTTGTTCACCGATGACTTTCCTTCATAGAGATTTTTCAATTTATCCCAAATCCATTTTGCGGTAGTCTCGGTCTCCACATTAAATAGCACCGAATCATCCAGTGCCAAATATAGGTTTGCCAAAGCCATCTTGTCATTCTTTTTAAATTGTTTATTCGTCATTCCTTTCGGTTTATTCTCCTTTCCTTGCAGGGCAATCTTACAAGCATCTTTAATCAAAACTGCTTGCATCTTCAGTTTCCACAATACAAAATTCGCTCCATTAAACCGAGAAATCTCATACTTTGTCACTGAAACTTTTCCCGCCATCGTTTCACCGTTAACGAATTACGAAGAACCAAATACTCTGATACCAATTGAAGGGGGAACCGGCCGTGAGGTTACCGAGCACACCTCAACCCACATAGCACACGAGCGCAGCGGAAACAGAATCTTTCGTAGATGAAAGTAAACGGGAACGATTGTAGAAAACAAGCACGAGAATAACTAAATAAATAAAACAAATAAGAGAATACAAGAACACAAGATTTACGTGGTTCGGCCAATAATGTGTCGACCTACGTCCACGGGCAAGACCACCACAATGCGTTCTTCGATTAATTCACGATACAAAAATATATGGAGTAAAATTGGATTACAAGAAACTCTCTCGGAGGCTCTCCACGTTTTTCCTCTCAATTAGAATTTTTTCAATGAAATCTTGAAAAATAAAAAATGAATCATAAGGGTTATTATAACTCTAAAAACCTAATTCTAATAGAGAACGATCTCCACCGTCCATCCGAGTCGTCGATATCTTTTTAAGAATCTTCTTTAAAATATTTCTAAATCATCTCTAATATTTAGAAATAAGATTGGATAAGATGAGGGTCAAATTCATACATATTCAATCTGTCACGGAGTTGAATATCGTGATATCGACTCGAAATATGATTTTACATAATCTAACATAGACCACTTTTGAGCTCTTTCAGGCCGAGAGTTTGATCCTAACGTACCGACCATGCTGCTACTCTGAGAAAGCAAGTACTATTCCTTTTAGAATAACTAAGTTTGTCAGAAGAGAAATTGAGGTACAGTAACTCCACTGCAATGAGATTGAAGTTTCGTTTTTGGAGGTTATTAAAATAATTTTATTAAATAAAAAGATAAGTACTACCAGCAACGCAGAAAAATGCAAAAGCTAGGCTCTAGTGATCAGCTGCAAATAGGATGCAAAGTTAAAACCATTCTAGTTTTTGGGAGGAAGCTGGTGTCACAGTAAATGACTCCAATAGCCACCTTTTCTAACTTCACAAAAAAAATAAAAAAATAAAAAATAAAAAATAAAACTATTCTATTTCTTTTATAATGATACATTTGTTTTTAAATTCTCAAATGTCTCACAAATCAAGGTAATATTTCTCGTGTTTCACGAAGAGCACAACTTTTTCAGAATGGAGGGCGCGAAAAATGTTTAGATAATATAGTAGAATGATCTGCAAGGAAAGATTTGTACTAATAAATTTTGAGCCTGAAAAAAAATTAAAACCGTAAGAAATTTATCCTAAATGCAATACAACTAATGAGATGCATTTTTATTTCTTTGAAAACTCTTAATTCTTTTCTTTTTCCACTAAGTGTTTTTTATATCTTGCACGAGCTCCCACCTGAGTCTTCGGATCTGAAAAGAGAACAAAAAAAAGGGAAAAAAAATGCTTTCCTGTTCAAGGACACAATTCACACATTTACACTGAAACTGAAATCAATCTGCAGAACTTGAATGAGTAGTACGGGAACACTGAGTGTGCTTATCTTGGAAAAATTTACAACCAGAATCGACATATCTTGGTGCTTCCATCTGTCAAATTCGTGCGAATGATGCTAAGTATAACAAAAGCCATTTGGACATCGAGCTTCAGATACAAAGAATATATCTTCAGGAATTGAAGATATCATGAGATGCCTAAAGAGGGGTAAAAAAGAGAGATATACTAGAAACAAGCCAAAGAGAGACACTAAAAACAAGCCGCCCCAAACAAAAGAAGAGGAACTCTATAATCCAAAGGAATCCAGAAGTAACAGTAGGTCTCCAATGTATTAATCAAGATGATTTCAGTTTAGTATCGGTTACATATTCTGCATTTAGTCTACTGAAATTGTAACAGCAAGTAATATATATAGCTACAGCAGTACAGCACGTTCCATCCACAAATCTTACACACTTCAAAAGCTAACGCAACAAACGGCAGACAGACGAAGAGAACATTAAAGTACTGCAAAACAACATACATTTCCAAAGCCCGTGTTACTAACATAAAGTTCGATGTCACAAACTACGATTAGATTGCAATCCAGAGGTTGGCCCTAACTTCTAGAAACTAAAACAGCTAAAGATACTCGAGGCTAATACACGACGACGACGACAACGACGACGACAAAATAAAAATTCTTTAACTATACTTTAGTCACAAAGTCAGATAGGAAGAACTTCACCTCCAAGCGCAAGACACGACCAACGGTCTATCCAGCCACCCAAGAAAAAGCACGCCGTCTCTCTCTTCGAGGCTGTAACTCCTGCAGTAGCTCTGCAGCAGCATCTTAATCGTGGCGTTCACCAACGGGCTCAACGGGTAGGGCTTAAACCCAGCCATCATGAACCGCGCCCTCCATTTCCCATAAAGCTCGTGCCTTTCTACCCTTTCTGGGCCCTCGCAAGCTATAATATTAACTATGTCTCTCGCCAAGCAATGCTGCTCTACACTGATTCGGTCTTTATGCTCTCTAGGGAGAATCACATCTATCGATTCAAAGATAGCCGTGTAGTAATCTAGAGTTTCCAAGAATCTCGGAAAGAACGGTGATGTATTTGTGTTGGATTCTTGCTCCACGAGGGTCACCACCTTTGGATTGAGACTCTTTACCAATCTCAAAAGCCTGTCTCGGTGATTCGTAGTGCTCACACTCTCATCAGGCATATGGTGAAGCTGAAATGGAAAGTTCACAGCCAATGCTTCCCCAGGCCGCACCGCGAGATGTTCGTGCTCCACTTCACACCCTGACATAGCAGCAGCGTTGAATTCAAACGGCACATTGCATGACTTGGCAAGTCGAGATAGCCTGTGGCCCACTAGATTAAGCCCGCCGCCACGAGCATAAGCGGAAACAGAATCATCGATGCCAGTGATTTTGAGGTGTGGTGGCCCACCGGGCCTTGCTGCGAGGGCCTGAATTAGAGACACCCACTGGGTGCCCTGCGCGATCTGGAAATCAATGATGTGAACCATGTTCTCCCCTTTAAGAGCCTCTGCAATCGCGCCGTTTGCCGACATGTACCCAAATTTGAAGTATGGGCATGCTTCATAAAGGATGTGCATGTATGAAAGGAGGTCGGAACTCGCGGGTTCTTTACATTTCAAAGCTTTGTATATCGAACTACCCGAGGAGGCTCGCCGAGCCACAAGCCCTTCCAACAAGTAGGCTCCCAACCGTTGGATTGGCTCCCCAGAGACTGAAACCATCGGCCTTAGCTCGGACATAAGCCATTCCACCGCAAAAAAGTCCTCCTCGGCCACAGCTCGAGCACAAGCTATAAGCACCTGCTTCAAATCTCCTTTAGGTTCAATCACTTGCTTCCACTTCTCAGGTTCTAGAGAGAGGTGGCTTGCAAAGGAGGTTTCAAAGCTGTTGACTATATTATCCGAGTCTGGTCCAAGCATTGCAGTCTCTAGCTCCCGTAGTTTGTTCTTTAGATCATGTGGATCCTCGGTAATACACGAAACACTTATAGGGGACCCATAGGTATTGTCCGATTGGCTATCTTGCTGAGAAATTGGGCTCCCACTCGAAGAAGAAAAGCTAACAGAAGATGGTGGCGAATTTTGTTTCGTACAAACAGGAGCAGCCAAAGATGACTCAAGAGTGCAGTATTGCTCTTGAGTAGATTTCTGAGGTGGAATATTCCCTCTCTGGGAATTATCGTCGGAGGAGAGATAGTGTAGATCTTGGTGATTTTGTGGCAAAGACTGCAACTCCGCTTCTGTAACCGGCATGGGTTTTTTATCATAGTACGGTTGCTGGGAGTTATCTGGGTATCCGTACTGTTTAGAGGATTGCATGGATATGTTAGCAGCCGAATGCTTTACAGGAGAAGCTGTCATGTCAGACTCGTAAATTGACTTGGCTTGCTAAAGTTAGATGACTATCTGAGTTGGATAATTTCTCATAAAAAACAGTTACCTGTCAATATTACTCTTCATCTGTGGGTAGAATCAAACCAATATCTGCAGGAGAGGGAAAAAAAAAAGAAGAAACAAGAAAGTTCCAAACATAAGTGCGCATCCATAAAAGAGAATCCACAAAGAATGAGTCAAAGCAACATAGAGATGATATGTTTGTCACAACCTCCGAAACAGATGCACATAATTTATTATTTATGCACCTGAAAAGTTGATCCATTTTTAGTTCAAATCATAATGTTTCATGGGAAAATGGGTAACCAAAGAGAAAAGAACAGCATTGATCTACCCTTGTCCACATTATTAGAAAATTTTTAAGTTCTCTACCTGCTCGGCAGTTTAATTGAAGATCACAAACAATCCAAATTATAACTTTATATTACTAAATTGCAGAATGCAAGAATGTCGCATGGCGTTACCAACCAATTACTAAGTCAACAATTCTTATTTAACTCAGTCGAATGAAGTGCTGTAATTAAGTACACCTACAAGCTACGAGTACCAGAAAGGATAAATTAAGGACAGACCAGCCAGTTGATCTTGGTCAATCGGAAATGGAAACACAAAGTTCACTATCAAAAGCAGCCACTCTACACTTTCACGGTTTGACAGCAAGATCAAAGATTTCTTTTTTTTTGTTCCGAATGTAATCAACAAAGCAAGTGCTTCAAACTCCTATAACATATCTCAAATTTAACAAGTGAAACAACCAACTAAGGATAAATAGTCCAAGAGAAAACATTATCTATTCACCATCATGATTGGACCAAGTACATACATGAACCTGCCATTTTAATTACATACACTGAAGAAAACATACTGAAGGTCAAATCATCAAGAGTAACATGGGAAAGACTCGGGGGCTATCTATACGACAAGACGATTATTCTTCTGTCTTCTGAAGCGAACGCATGCCATGACGGAGAGACTCCAAGCATGCCTAAACGTGCTATTGATTTGTAGAAAGTGCAATCTGTCATCATGCCAAGCTTTAGTTTGAGCCTTCTTTTTGTCTAAGTAATTTCAAACTCAAGGACAAGGTTGTTTTTTACAAAGTAGAATAGAACAACGCAGATGTTATAAAATATTAAGGTCAGATATGAAAGATTGTTTTGATTTTGGAAGGAGACAAAAGAAATTCACATTTACAGTTGGGTCTAGTGAATAAATGGCCTCATGTAAATTTGTCTAATCTCCATGGAAATTGTTTGTCTCATAAGAACAAAATGCTATGAAACGACTTACTAGTAGGATTAATTAATCATTTCGTAATGGAATATACATCACATATCCTGGATCAAGTAAAGACTTTGGGTTTCAGTATAGTAGTCTACATTAGCATATAAATAAATATACTTTGATTTTTGTGACTTGCACTTGTTCGTTGGTTGAGATATGCTAAAGAACAACTTACGGCCAACTACTTGAAGTCACCAACTGGTACTTTATTCTTCTTGCACATGGAAATGGTCATAGAACCACAGATGGGTGGGAAATACCTACTCATGTTGATTCATTGTGATGTACTCGTATTAGTTTTATATTTGGGTCTAGGATTTGATTAATTAGTTTCAAACTTCACTACCAAATTTTCTTGATGGGTAGGGTAGAAGAGGATCATACGGGGACCAATTTAAGGTTAAGAAGGGAACAGAGAACGAAAGAGGTACTTCTCTAGTTTATCAATCATCCAAATAGCCTGGAATTAGTGTTCTGCAGAACCTAATGTTTTATAATTATAATAGCAGCACAAATATTCCCACATGGATCAGGTTATGCAGCAAAAAGGAAAAAAAAATAGGGAAATTAAAAGTTCCACTTATCATCTGAAATTTGACGAATTCAATGAATGTTTAGAAAGATTCTAAAGCAAATCAAAACAAACAAGGGTTGCCAATGATTTGGACGTAGCTACACATAGCTCACAACACATTTTTTCTGCATTCATTGGGGACAACATGTAGGGAATCTTAAGAAATTCCGATCTCGCATAGAAAATTGCACGAAATCTTTACAAGAGCATCACACTTGACTCTTGCTATATACTCCAATGACTAATGCGTACCAACCCTTTTATTTTCTCAGGAAAAATGCTAACGACCTATCTAAAAACTCAATCATGGGTATGGATTTCACAAAATTTTCAACCAACATGGAGAAGTATTCCGAGTTGCTGCATATCTGAGTATATTTGGAAAAGTGAAAGAAAACAAATTAATAGGAGAAGGTGAAATGACGAGGAAAAGGTAATGAAACCAGCTCTTAATCTCTCTTCACATTTCTTGTCAAAGAAGAAAGAAAACTTCAGCACTTTCTAGAAAATTTCAGCACTTTCTGGGAAATAAACTAACACTTTTTTTTCTACCCATGCAGGAGCTTGAATCAGGTGATCAGGTTTGCATCATGGCAAAGATAATTGCAATTGGTGAAAAGCTCATTACCGCCGCCTAAACACGATAACAAACGAATTTGATTTAGGGGATATGAGACTCGAAGACACGACGACGGTTCTATTGGCGAGAAACACAGATAGAAATAGAAGGACCATCGATCTATATAATAAAGATGAAAAAAGGAAAAAAAAAAAAAAAAGTCCCTTTCCACAATCATCCAATAAATCGCCATTTCATTATAGTAAGTCAAGATTTTGGACTTTCTTGCCAGGGTTTTGCACAATTTCTCCATTTTGAGTCAGCTTAGTCCAAACATTAACAGCCATACACATCTTACTGCTCCATTTCAAGCTAAACAAATTATCTGGTCAAAGAAACTAGATGTCTGAATATTATCATAAGGTCAGCTCAATAGACATGGACAGGGAAGTTAGGAAGTTGAAAAATTAGGCTCAAACATCAAAAGTAAACATTGCCTTTCCCAAATTCAACAAATTAGATCACCCAAACCACTGAATAACAGCAAATCATTATCAGCAAAAAAAAAAAAAAAAAAAAAAAAGTAAAAGCAAAATCACAATTACAACTAATTCTAGAAGAATAAAACAGGGGGATTTGATGGATTAAACAAAGGGATCCTAATCCTAGATAAGCATGAGCCCCAGAAAATAAATAGGTAAATAAAGAATCCACACAAATACTAGACTCAAAACTTGCAATCCAAGTTGATGAAAATCGACCTTTTCAAATCCCTAATCCCTAATAAGAACTAAGAATTCCTCTTTTTAATAAATAAAAATTCCTCCTTTACAACAGAAGAGCCCCCGAATCAATGAAAACCAACAAATATAATTCACGGATCCAAAAGATAACCTTGGAAACCAAGGTGATTAACGCTGCAAAACTCAAAAAAACCCCACATCATGATTCCTCAAAACAACAACATGATTCGCACATCACTTGGGTCCATTCATGATGGGTAATTCCTGTTGAAAACTCATGAAAAAACTCAAAATTTAAATTAAATTCTACACATACATACCTCTTAGAATCCGAAGATTTTGGGTTTAGCTATTAGGAGGAGTGCTCAGAGGAATCAAGGATTCAAGGAGCTCATTTGGAGAGAGAGAGAGAAAGCGAGAGAGAGAAAGAGGAGACCTACCTTAAAGGAGAAGAAAGGGAAAGACCAAACCCGACAACAAATGCCCCCTGCTGTTGTGTGAAATTACGTTACTGCCACTGCAGGGAACTATTCCTTGGAGTTTGCATTTTCACTGTAGGTGCATGAATATATATCTGATCGCCTGACTCCGTGTGAAAGGACAAAAATGCCCCTCGAAAATTTTCCCTTTTATTTATTTATTTATTTATTTATTTTAATTTTGTCCTGTAACATAATATAATCTAATTAAGAGGCCTAGAAGATATTTTGTAAGCTGAAATGTTTTCTATCTCTAAAATAATGATACTTTAATTACAACATAATTTTTAACCTAATTTTTCAAAATTTTTGAAATTAAGCCACGTAGCCTAATTTAATTGATTACGGATTAACACATCGTTG
Organism: Tillandsia fasciculata; assembly: GCA_029168755.2. Taxonomy (NCBI): domain Eukaryota; kingdom Viridiplantae; phylum Streptophyta; class Magnoliopsida; order Poales; family Bromeliaceae; genus Tillandsia; species Tillandsia fasciculata. Next base: position 19,054,591 of record CM054944.1, on the reverse strand, counting down.
ATGAAACAGTAATATAATATTTTAATTATTAACGTATTATTAATTATAGTATTGTTATCTCACTTGGAGATGTCGATAGATACAAATATTTAAAATTTTATCCAAATCTGAATCCGAACGAAATACATTTACTCTTAAATGGATATGGTTTCGGATATGAATATATAAAAAATAAAAATCCGACGAATTTGAATTCGGATATGAATTTTGACGGTAGCCGATCTAAACCCAAACCCCGAATTCGAATCCGATCCAGAATTAATTTTACATTATAATATATAGGCTAAATTACAGAAAACCCTCCTGTCATATCCCGCTTTTTTACTTTACCCCCTGTCATTTAAAAGTCGACAATCTGCCCCCTCGTAATTATCGAATTGTCTTTAGGGGGCAACGACGTTAACGGAAATGGTAAATTGACGAAAATGCCCTCTTTTCTTTTTTCTTTTCTATTCCGAAGTTTTTTTTTTTTTTTTTTTTTTTAGAAATATTTTTCAAGAGTATTTTGGGTATATGAAATTATATTTTCAAAAAAACTGACGGTCAGCTGATGGCGGGGGTTATTGCACAATTCGGTAATTACGAGGGGGTAGATTGTCGACTTTTAAATGACAGGGGGTAAAGTGGATAAAGTGGAAAAGCGGGATATGACAGGAGGGTTTCTGTAATTTAGCCTAATATATATATATATATATATATATATATATAATATTTAAATTTATATTTTAAAATTTTAAATTTAATGTAATATATTTTGAAATATTGTAAAGAGAAATAATTGTTTCGAGTTTAGATTTTCGGGTTTGGTTCGGATTTGAAATTTAGATTTTCGGATTTGGTTTTGAATTTTGGGTTAGGTTCAGACTTGGATAGAGATTTTTAAAATTCGTTGGATTCGAATTCAGATTCGGATTTCGGATCGATTTGATATTTGGGTTTGGGTTTGGGCTCGAATTTTTCGCCCCAAATTTGACATATTGACATCCCGAACCTCATTTTTATATTATCACTATATTAATATTTAATCAGCTAAATTAAATAATGCAATTTGATTATAATAATTTTAAAAATTCGAGCTAGAAAATATAATAAATTAAAGTATGAAAATCAAGATGTCGCCTCCACTCATAATTTGAAGCGCAAACATGCAATTTTACCTTTACACTTTTAATTATCAAGCTATAAGGCACGCGAAACTTTAATTCTCAAATATTAATCTGTAATAATTTTTGGTTCAAAAATTTTTAATTATTGTAATCAAATTTTACAATCTAATTTAAATGACTAAATATTGACATATTAAAAATAAAAAAATGATGTGATATTTTAATCATGATTGCGGTATCAATTATAATACTGTCACATTATTTTTATTTTTGCGACACGTAATTATTTAGTCAACTAAATTAGATTGAAAATTTTAATTGTAATAATTTAAAAAATTTAAATAAAAAATTATTATAAATTAAAATTTGAGAACTAAAATATCATACGGCTCCAAAAGTATAATTTATTCTAATAATAATAAATTAAAAATCAAAAAAATATATTGGGTATAATTTTATGTGCAAAATTCAAGAAATATCATGCATATATAAGGTTACTTGCTTAACGGCGGCAAAATTTATACACGCTATTAATAATAATTGAATATAAATATTTTGAATCGATAATTGAGTAGAGCTTATATATTTTTAAAAATACAAATCAATTTATGTTTGTGAATTTTTTACCATTAGATTTGTATTATGATTTGTGTTATTATAAAATCAACTTAAAAGAGCAAAAAAAAAATAAAAATAAAAATTTCAATACAAATCTAATAATAAAAAATTTACAAGCACAAATGGAGTTGTACTTTTAAAAACATATAAACTCTACTCTCGATAATTTACGTCCAACGAATTATTATTCCTAACAGATCATATCGTTTCAATATAGAAGCTCTAACTCCAAAATTGTATTGCCAAGCTATATCGTTTCAATATAAAAGCTCTAACTCCAAAATTGTATTGCCAAGCTATTTCATTTACTTGAATTACTTAAGAGAGCTACAAAAATACTAACGACTACATGTTGATAACATAATAATAATCTACATTATAGGGTTTGAATTTCAGATTTGGTTGTCGGATTTAGATTTGGGGTTTTTTTAAATCCGTCCCGAATTCAATCCATCGACATTCTTAGATTTAAACAAGAATAAAGTAGCGCAATTTGGATACTCAGATATAAATTGATGCATGATGAAAAATACTGAACTTTTTGTTGTGTTATTCTATTAGCTAATGTTAAGTTGTGGTAAGTAGTTTTTCCTTGTCAATAAAATTAACTTGCCATGATAAAATGAGCCAATTTGATATAACTATAAAAGTTTAGCGAGCATTAAATTCATTTTTAAAAGAATAAAAGTTAAAAGCAAAGCTTTGACAAAAGTTTGGTGGGCACCATTGCAATTAATCGTTTTTAGAAACTAACAATACTTTGTAGTGTACTTGTCCAAATAAAAACCTAGCTAGTTTTAAACATTATCCATATTCAGATAAGCATAAAAGACACAAACCATTAAAACTACATATGTACCACATACATTTGTTTAAGAAAATGCATATTGTTCCCAAACTTCTTTTTAACTCTCTATTTAAATAGGCTAATTAAATTGCACGGTCGCACGGTCCTCAAACCATATATATATATATATATATATATATATATATATATATATATATATATATATATATATATATATATATATATATATATATAGTAAAGTTTATATATTTTTAAAAGCACAAGTATATTCATGTTCATGTTTGTAAATTTTTTATCATTGAATTTGTATTTTTTGTAAAGTCAACTAAAGAAAGAAAAAGATAAAATAAAAAATACAAATTTCAATACAAATTCAATAGTAAAAAATTTATAAATAAGTATGTGCTTGTACTTTTAAAAACATGTAAGTTCTACTATATATATATATATATATATATATATATAAAATTCTGGTGACATTTTGATTCTCAAATGTTAATTTAATGTATTTTTTATTCAAATTTTTTAAACGGTTGCAGTCAAATCCACGGTACAATTTAGTTACTTGAATAATGATTTGTCGTTGATGCGATAGTGAGATAATATTAATTTTTGTATTTTATAATGTAGAAATAATTAAAATGTCATGTTTTTGTCATATCAACTACATATTATTATTCAAACAATAAAATCATAGTATAGAACTTATTAATCATAATAATATAAAAAATTCGAGCTAAAAATTATAATAAATTAAAATTTGATAGCAAAAGTGTATAACCCTCTTAAATTAATATACTAACTAATTCATAAACATATAATATAATGTTCATTTGCCATTAATTGAACCAACACAAAAAGTCATCAAAACAACAAGACAAAAATTTTTACCAGGAATTTTCTCAAAATAATCAACCACATAATTAATCACCTACTACCTACTAACAATCACAGCAAAAATTAATCAAATTATGTTACCTAGCTAATTGCAACCCGGTTTAATCAATTACTTCTAGGAGCAATTAATTCATCAAATCACTCCTTAAAAGCACTAGTAAGTAGTAAATGAGAGGGTTGGTTGAGCTTTGCACTTAATAATAAAAATTGAGCCCAATTGTATTGAAACGTTTCTCTAATAACAGAAAAAATGTACAGTTGAATTTAATGCTCGCGTCGACATTAAAGAAATGTTGTTGACAATAAACGCACGTATAATATTTGACTTGTCAAAGCTTTTGTCCTGGTCAAAATGACATGTACACCTAATTAATGAATCATTACTTGTTAGTTTCTTTCCAATCTTGTTTGATATATATATATAATCAGTTTTAGACAAGAAGATCATTGATAAAATTAGGTTATTAGACTATTAACAACAACAAATGATTAGTTTTATTAGATTTTTTATTTTTAGATGAAAAGATGTGCGATTATGATAATAGTGATCCCCTGTAGAATTTATTAGATGGTTGGTAAAAAAATATAATTTAAAAAATAAAAATAGTCAAATGAGTAGATCTAACAGCAGAAAACTTGATAGCACTAATTATTTGATGATATTGATAGTATAGTAGCCGGACTGGAATTGATATTAGTAAAATAATATTTAATATTGACAAAATGGATACGCTGAATCTAATTATATTTTAAATTTTTTTGCTTTAGTAATAGTAGATATTGGTCTTCAATTTTCTTAGGCCAGCATAATCGATACCGTTAGCTTTATAATCTAATCTGCATTTAGGGCACGTCTGGCTCAAACTAGGAATCACAATGTATCCGAATTGAAAATAGAGTGATAAAAGAATCGTGTTCAAATTGAAATTCATAATTAATATTTAAGCTTAAAATTTAAATTTACAATTCAAATTTCAGTTCAAAGTAAAAATTTAAACTTGAACTTAAAAAGTTAAAATTAAATTTTGAATTTATAATTCAAATTCAAAATTATAATTATAATTTAAATTAAATATAAATTAAGTGTAAATAATTATTAGTGAAATAAAAGGGGTTTCTTTTCTCAATATTATCAAAATTAATTCCCACCTTTAATTTATGAGGAGAATTATTTTGGAGAAATTTGATATATCCAAAATAAAAATAAAGAATACGAATCTCTCAAGGGGGTGGGCGAGAACGGCCGTAGGATTATCGAGCACATCTCAATTCACACAGCACACGAACGCAGTGGAAACAGAATCTTTCGTAGATAAATGTAAACGAGAACAATAGTAAAAAACAAGTACGAGAATAACTAAATAAATAAAACAAATAAGAAAATACAAAGACACAAGATTTACGTAGTTCGACCAACAATGTATCGACCTATGTCCACGGGCAAGACCACCTCAATGCGTTCTTCGATTAATCCACGACATAAAAGTACAAAGAGTAAAATTGGATTACAAGAAACTCTCTCATGGAGGCTCTCCACGTTTTTCCTCTCAATTAAGGTTTTTTCAATAAAGCTCTAAAAAATAAAAGATAAATCACAAAAGTTAATATAACTCTAAAAACCTAATTCTAATAGGAAACGATCTCCACCGTCCATCCGAGTTTCCAATTCGTCGTTGATATCCTTTTTAAAATATTCTTAAATCATCCCTAATCTTTAGGAACAAGATTGGATCAAATTAGGATCAAATCTAACAAATTCAATTCGTCGCGGAGTTGAATATCGTGATATCATCTCAAAACATGATTTTACATAATCCAACAATTCTCCTACTTAAAAACATGTGTCGAATTCCATAAAACACAAAATTGAAGATCTTGCCAAATTCCCACTCTCCTCACGTAGCTCCAAGACTGAGAGAAGTCATACTCCAATTGAACTTCTCTCGAGTCACCGGCTTCGTTAAAATATCCGCTGGATTAGTATCTGTGTGAATTTTCAACAATAAGATAAAACCCTCATCCACCACATCTCTCACGAAGTGATAATGAATATCAATGCGTTTCGTCCGAGAGTGAAATGCCGGATTCTTCGCGAAGTGTATTACACTTTGACTATCACAATTCACTTCTACCACATCTTGTTTCACTTTCAATTCTCCTAAAAATCTTTTTAGCCAGATAGCCTCCTTACAAGCATGTGTCACTGCTATATACTCCGCCTTCGTCATCGACAAAGTGACTACCGACTGAAGCTTCGACTCCCAGCTAATAGCACCACCGCCCATGGAGAAAACATAACTCGTGGTAGACTTTCTTCTGTCTTTATCTCATGCGAAATCTGCATCCACATGTCCGACGCACTCCAAACTCGCAGAACCATAACAGAGTGGGAAATCCGCAGTGCCTCTTAAATATCTGAGAATCCACTTCACTGCATTCCAATGTTCACAACCTGGATTCGCCATATACCGACTCACTGCTCCCACTGCCTGAGTAATGTCGGGTCTCGTGCACACCATGCAAACGTAAGGCTCCGTATTGCCAATGAATATGGTACCTGAGCCATGTCGGCCTTTTCTGCTTTCGTATCCTTGCTCGGCTGACAATTTTAAATGAATAGGAAACGGGATAGAAATTGGCTTTGCATTCTGTAAGTTGAAGCGCCGCAGAACCTTCTCCACATAACTTTTCTGTGAAAGACAAACTTTCCTATTCTCTCTCCCGTAGTACCTTCATCCCGAGTATTTGATTCACAGTTCCTAAGTCCTTCATATCGAACTCAACGGCTAGCTGAGTCTTCAAGATAGATATCCGACCCTTGTTATTTCCGGCGACCACCATGTCGTCGACATATAATAACAAAATACAGAAGCTCCCGTCATTATAATCGCAGAAATATCCACAATGATCTGCTTCAAGCCTATCAAAACCCAAACTCATACTGAAGGAATCAAATCACTTGTACCAACACCTTGGCACCTGTTTCAAGCCACACAACGATTTGTTCAACCGACAAACCAACTACTCTTACATTTTTCGACAAAGCCTTCTGGTTGCGACATATATATCTCCTCCTACAGGTCACAATGCAAGAATGCTGTTTTTACATCCATCTGCTCAAGCTCCAAATCCATAACCACTGCGATTGCCAAAACAACCCGAATAGTGGTAGGACGAACCACCAGTGAGAAAATCTCATCGAAGTCGATACCTGGTTTCTGAGCATATCCCTTCACCACCAATCTTGCCTTGAACCTCTCCACATTCCCATCTGTATCCCTTCGGCAAATCAACAAATTCCCAAGTCCTGTTCTTCCGAATTGACTCTATCTCCTCCTCCATCGCGCATTGCCACATCCCAGCATCGGTCGACTCACAAGCCTCCTTATATGAAGTCGGCTCATCTTCTTCCACCAAAGCAACATATGCACTAACATGGTTAGCAGAAGGAATAAATGAAGTAATATAGTCATTATACCTTGCAGGAGGTCTAATAACCCTCATAGGACGCCCGAAATCCGCTGGCGACTCTATCGGTGAATTTGTATCTTTGGATGATTGCGGATATTCCAAGTCTGGTTCATCACCAACCACTTCATCGTCCTGCTGTACTTGCTCAACTTGCACCTCATCGCGCGTTTCAAAGAGTTCAATTGGAATCATATCATCATCATCTTGCTTTTCCTTGGTGCCTTGAAAGGACCCTTCATTGAAGACAATGTGACGACTTACGACTATTTTGTGGGTAGTAGGGTCCCACAATCGATACCCCTTAACACCTTTCGCATAGCCAAGAAATATATACATCCGAGAGTTCTTATCCAATTTTGACCTTTTCTCCTTCGGTATCCACGCGTAAGCATTACATCTAAAGACACGAAGATAGGAGTAATCAACTGACTTGCCGCTCCAGACTTCTTCAGGAATTTCCAAACCAAGTGATTTTGTTGGCGCTCGATTAATCAAATAACAAGCCGTGCTCACGGCTTCTGCCCAAAATCTCTTGTCGAGTTTTGAGGTACTCAACATGTTACGGGCCCACTCCATGAGTGTTCTATTTAACCTCTCCGCTACAACGTTTTGTTGCGGTGTACCAGGTATCGTGAAATGCCGCTTAATTCCATGCTCATTACAAAACTTATCAAATTCTCTTGAACAATACTTCCATCCGTTATCACAATGTAGGCACTTAATTTTTAAATTATTTTCATTCTCCACAAGAGTTTTGAACTTCTTAAAAGTCTCAAACACATTGGACTTTCGCTTTAGAATATATACCCAAGCCTTCCGAGAGTAATCATCAATGAATGAAATGAAGTAAGAACATCCACCCAACGAAGTATCGGGTGACTCCCAAGTATCCGAATGAATCAACTCGAGATGATTCTTACTTTTTTGATGTGATAGAGAAAAAGACAACCTTCGTTGCTTCCCGTAGATGCAAGCTTCACAAAAATCTAATGGCGCAGACTTGTAACCTAAAAGAAGTTCACGGTTGGATAATACGTGCAATCCGCGCTCGCTTATGTGTCCTAAACGGCGATCCCATACCGTTAAAGACTCCACTTTTGCGCTTGCAACAACCGCTTCTCCCACTTGAGTCTCGCCCACTAATCTATAAAGACCACCTACTTGCTCTCCTTTCATCAACACCAAACAATCTTGACATACCTTCAAGTGATCTTTCTCGTTGATGAATTTAAACCCTTGTTTGCAAAATTTTCAAAGTGATAGAAGACTTTTCTGAAGTGCAGTAACATGTCGAACATTAGAAACCGTCCGAATAACACCATCAAACATCTTGATCCGAACGTCTCCCACTGCAACCACCGGACATGCCGTGTTGTCACCCAAATAGATAACTCTACCATCCCGTGACTTATAAGAATGAAATCACTCCCTATAGGGAGTCATGTGGAATGATGCCCCCGAATCCAAGATCTAATGATAAATAAGCTCGGATCTATCCAATGTGACTAACGCATCTCCGTCCGCCGAACTAGCCGACTTAGCATTCGCTTCGGCTATATTACGTTGAAAATTATTTGAATCGAATTTACCATCAACTCCTTTAACCCGATAATCTTTCTTCATGTGCCCCAACTTTTCACAATTCTAGCACTTTACTTTTTTTTTGCCCTTGGATTTTGATCTCGACTTTCCTCGATTACCATGCTCCCTCTCGAAAGGTCTTTCCCGTGTTATCATAGTCTCCTTCGAAGAACTTCCTTCACTAGACTTCTGCCTTATCTCCGCGGTAAGTAATGATGCAACAACCGACTCCATCTTAAGGGTTTTAACATGGCTCAAGTTCATAATCAAATTATCCCGAGTTTCCGGCATCAAGCAAAGTAAAATACTTGCCTTTTCTTCTTCATCGATTCTCACGTCTAGGGCAGCAAGCTTGTTCACGATAGAGTTGAATGTACTTAGATGTTCTTGTACCTATGTCCCGTCCTTCATCTTTAGATTGTACAATTGTCGTCTTAAGAAAATTTTGTTCACCAATGACTTTCCTTCATAGAGATTTTTTAATTTATCCCAAATTTCTTTTGTGGTAGTCTCGGTCTCCACATTGAATAGCACCGAATAATCCAGTGCCAAATATAGGTTTGTCAAAGCCATCCTGTCCTTCTCTTCAAATTGTTTATCCATCATTCCTTCCGGCTTATTCTCCTTTCCTTACAGGGCGATCTCACAAACATCTTTAATCAAAACTGCTTGCATCTTCAGTTTCCACAACGCAAAGTTCGCTCCATCACCGAGAAATCTCATACTTTGTTGTTGAAACTTTCCTCGCCATCGTTTCACCGTCAACGAATTACGAAGAACCAAACGCTCCGATACCAATTGAAGGGGGGGGGGGCGGCCGTGGGATTACTGAGCACACCTCAACCCACACAGTACACGAGCGCAGCGGAAATAGGATCTTTCGTAGATGAACGTAAACGAGAACGACCGTAGAAAACAAGCACGAGAATAACTAAGCAAATAAAACAAATAAGAGAATATAAGGACACAAGATTTATGTGGTTCGGCCAACAATGTGTCGACTTACGTCCGCAGACAAAACCACCTCAGTGCGTTCTTCGATTAATCCACGACACAAAAGTACAAGAAGTAAAATTGGATTACAAGAAACTCTCTCACGGAGGCTCTCCACATTTTTCCTCTCAATTAGGGTTTCTTCAATGAAGCTTTAAAAAATAAAAGTTAAATCACAAGAGTTAATATAACTCTAAAAAGCTAATTCTAATAGAAAACAATCTCTACCGTCCATCCGAGTTTCCAATTTATCGTCGATATTCTTTTTAAAATATTTCTAAATCATCCATAATCTTTAGAAACAAGATTGGATCAAATTAGGATCAAATCTAACATATTCAATCCATCGCGGAGTTGAATATCGTGATATCGACTCGAAACATGATTTTACATAATCCAACAAAACCAACCACCAACAATGAAAATAAATCATTCCGATTTTCATTCAAAACCTCAAATCCTCAAAACAAATATGCCCTCACTGCGATTCTGAAATCCTGTATTTTTCTTAGCTTATGTATTTGGCTTTGCCTTCTGAATCTGCTGTTGATGCGTAAAAAAGGGAAAATAACAGAAAAGCAAAAAAAAACAAAACAAAAGGGATCGAAGTGTCTGAATTTAGTGTTTTTTTATAATAGCACACTCTATTATAGTTCAAGTCAATTAAATTATATTTGGATTTGATCAGATGAAGTTGGTGGGGGGCAAAGTACAGAACCTTTATGCAACTATAGGGCTGATAGTAATTCCTAGTCAAGCCTAAAAAATTAAAATTCAGTATATAAACAATAAATTTGTTTTAACTGACAATTTAGCCCAAATATATAAATTTTCTAATTTTTATTAGCACATGAGTTTCAAGTGGTGGAAAAATTACTTTATTCTTTCCTGAATTTCGGTTAGATTATGTATAAAAGTTTATTTTGTGAAAGAAAATACAAGAAAGAAATGGCTAAATTACACTTTTGATCCTCAGTGCGTGATACTTTGGTATTTAAATTTTAGTTTGTTATTATTTCTGGCTCAATCTTTTTAAATTATTGTAAATAAGTTTTATAATCCAATTTAGATGATTGAGTGATGATGTATGTGACACCCTAATAGTCTCACATCGGAGTCTCATATCGTCTGGTGATTTTGGACCGTATGTGTATTTGGACTGACGATGACGTCAGGTCTAAATGGAGGTTTAAACGGGGGGAGTCTGTGATACCCAATAGTCCCACATCGAATGGGAATGAAATTGTGATTGGAGTTGTGATTGGATATATAAGAGACACGGACACTAGTAATAATAACTCGACTATAGCATTTTGGGTGGCAGTTAGGCCTAAGAGGTTAAAAAAGTTGAGCGTGTTAGAACTAGAGTAGTTCTAGAATGGATGATCCCCTGGAAAGTTGGGACGTCACAGTTGGTATCAGAGACAATCACCCACCGAAAATGTATAATAACCGGGCTTAAGCATTTTGGGCCGGGGGTTTAGGCCCAACGAATTTTTATTGATAGTGGGTCGGGTCATTACATTTGGCATCAGAACTAATCACCAGCCGAAAATTTGAGATGAATTTCGCCTTAACCAGAGTTATATAGCGGGTAGAGCGCGGCTCCACAAATAATGACCATTATGGGTGGAGTGCAGCTCCTTATAAGGTCAGCTAAGGCTAGCAATACGAGCCTCACATTGCCTTATACTTGTAAGTGTGTCTGAGCCTGATGAGGACGTCAGGGTTTAAAGAGGAAGAAATGTGACACTCTCGAAATTTAAAATAGTCCTACATATAAATGATATAATAGAACTAAATCTCTAAATCCGGCTATAGTATTTTGAGTGGTAATTAAGCACAAAAGGTTAAGAGGGTTGAGCGAGCTAGAACTAAAGTAATTCTAGAATAGATGACCCCCTGAAAAGTGGGGCATCACAATATTATCAGGTTTATTCATTATTATCAGGTTTATTCGTTATTGAATTTCTAAATCCGGTTATGACACTGATATAACATCTTAGTCGTCATTATTATATTATCACGTTTATTGCCACATCAACGATATATCACCATGCATTCGGCCAACTAAGTTACACTATTAGACTTGTTTGTAATAATTTAAAATTTTCATGTCATAAATTATCATAAATTAAAATTTAAACACCAACATATTTGGTGGGCCAAAAAATAATTTACTAAAAAAATGGCTTAATTACACGCTACGCTATGCTTCAATGTATTTTCGTTTTCTATATTGTACCTTCTTTTTCTATTATATCCAATAACACCAACTATTATCTTTCATCGATCAGCCTGTACGAATGGACGAACTGATAAATATCCCGGCGCAAACCTCGCTCAAACATATAGATTCGATGCGCCTCGTCCCTGGCCGCGTGTGGTACACTGGCCAACAACCGATTGAAGTCTGCGATGTACGCTTGCACGGTACGGTCTCCCTGTCGAAGATTCTTCAACTCTTCCTCTAACCTCTGCCTAACACTCTCCGGGAAAAAGGCTCCAAGAAGTAAGCTGCGGAACTCCGCCCAAGTGAGCAACTGTGTCCCAGGCAGACCAACAGGTCGAACTCACCGCCACCATGCCTCGGTATTGTGCTCCAGAAAATTTGTTGCCAGAAAAACCTGAAACCTCTCCTCGATAAAAAGAGTCACAAAGAGTCGCTCCATCGCTGTGATCCATGACTCTGCCTCCCATGGCTCCAAACTATGCCCAGAGAAATGAGGCGGGTTGAGCTGGCGGAACCTCATCAAGCACTCTACAACCTCTCGCTGCTCTGCAGGGGTCAACTGTCCTGCCGTCCCAGACGGCTGTCTGCTGGCAATCGGCACAATAGGGGCTGCCGGTGCCGCTTGTACAACAGAGGGTGCCACGGCTGGCGAAGATGGTGCGGGGGAACTCTCCGGGGGTGCTACAACTGGCTGCGCCCTTTGCTCAAACATATGCATTATCCGGTCCATGGCTTCCTCCTAGCGTCGGGAAGCCTCCTCATGACGTCAGATAGCCTCCAACATCTGGGCCATCTGAGCCCGAAGCTCCTGTACCTCTCTCTGCTAGCCGTGCTCTGACTCCTCCTGCTCAAGCTCATCGGAGGAAGAAGGCTGAGAATGCGTCCGCATCCCGCGTCGGGGAGGTATCGTGCTCACCTGCGATAACATCCAAACATCAGGACAGAACAAAAACTCGACCCAATCCAGCGAAAGTCTAAAACATGTCATCCATTCCACAGCATTATGTTGTCTACAGCCAACTTAATCACTTAGAAGAATAAACATGCTAATCACTCATCCCGTCCCTTGGGAGAGGTATAAAACTCAATCAGGACTCTCGCTATAAGTCATGACTCTCACGTAGTCATCCTAAGATCCATCCACATGTCTAGGGTTTCTAAGTCCATAATGACCTACAACCTAGGCTCTGATACCACTCTAACATGTCATGTCCCGGGGTCGAAACTACGACCCGGGCCCGCCAACAGATCCGCCGCCCATACGGGAAGCCCCGTATAGATGAAGCGTCTAACCTGCAAAAAGAAGGATACTATAGCTATACAGATATCAGAGCTGAAAAGTAAACTACTGAAATAAGAAATAATACAACTGTCAAATAGTATAAGTCTGAACCTCACTACAAAAGTCTCTCAAAATAAAACTCTCAAAAGTAACTAACTACTAAAATCCAGCAGACTGTACTACTAAGCTCCAAAAATGGGTACCGCTAGACTCCAAGGACGGGTAGGGAACTAGCTCGCGACTCCCTCACCTCGATCAGCAACAAAAGGATCAGCAACTAGAGCAGCAGGAACTGGAGAAATGGTCCCTGGGGAAAGACACCACAGCGGGTGTGAGAACTACATCCCACAGTAGTTCTCAGTGGGTATCGCTACCAAGCCCGACGGTCTGCCCACTAAGTCTACCAGAGGCATAAGATAACAGGAAAACTGTAATAATGAAAAGATAAGCTGGAAAGAGTCTACAACTATCATGCCTCTATCTACAATGTTCGAAGGGTGATACAGATGAAAATGATGCATCGACTCTATCCCAAGTACTCAATCAACCCAATCACAGTGACTGCCACATAGGGTCCAGTCAAACCTGCGCCCACCTACTGCCATTACACCCACGGAGGACTGGACTTACGTAGGACGTCCGTGACTGCCAAAACTGGCCCAGCCAGAGGGACTGCGTCGACAAGTAGCGATAGCAAAGTAACAGGCCCAGCTCCGGAGCGGCACTCGAGGGGCACGAACCTACCGAGGAAAGTATCCGCCCATCTCTGTCGAGCTCAATGTGGCTCATGCAGGCTATAGTCCAAATCCACGATCAACAAGATCGACAGTATCCAAATCACATCTCTAACTCGCTGGCTGGAAATACTCGACAGCCGGGACCACCGTCAACCCGACGGCTCCCACAACAGGACATCAACCTAACATACAAACTCACTAACAGGATATACTTCACAGCTGACAACAATGAAGGGTCCGGGATCCCCGAGAGACTAGAACCTACAACCCAAATCAAACAAAAACAGGCTCTAGGCATAGCCTCTCGTTGTTCTCGACCCAAAAAAAAGGCAGCCCTTAGAACTCAGACCACTCGAATCCTCTCGAGTGAGGAAGTTTACGGGAAAAAGGTGACATTTATTACTGAAAATCATTTTAATTTGAGAAAAATCCATTTTTAATGATTTTTAGTTATTTTAAGAAAAACAGTTAGAAAAAAATTTATTCCCAAACCCCGAAGGGCTAATGCCTTTGTCCAATCAGACAAGAACAGACTTCGGCGACCCTTCGATGTTTGGAAGAAAAAACATTGGTGGACTAAAATCATGTGTGCCCAAAAAGGTTCTGGGTTCAAGGTCCTGCTATCACTAACACACCACTGCTGCGAACACAGTGGCGACACATAAAACAGAGAAACAGACATCCCGGGACCACCGTTTATCCAAACGGCTCCCGCCATAGATATAATACCAGCTACATCTACCAGACTCCACTCTGCCACCAAGCACGAGTGTAACATGCATCCCACACTAAAATAAATCCTGAGCACTCGGCCTACTACTCGGGCGAGGAAAATTACTATGTCCAGGAATAGAATACGGAGTGTGGATGTCTAGAGCATAAATGAACCTAGCCCAAGTGAGGGTTTTCTACTAGTCTGGTTACACATGCAACATATGACACGGTGCTAGGTTAAGTTCCAATTAAGTTAACACAGATAGGAAGCGTACATCAACATGATCATGATAACAACGCGAGAACATCCTCTCTATATCTAACATGCTTTCTAACACATCTAACAATCATGTATGATTTACTACACGATAGAATTAATGAATAGTCCACCGATTTTGGAGACGAAGCAACCCACCTGAAGCGCGCGTCAACCAAGATCCAAAAATAGGCTAAAACTGAACGGGGACAATTCTCGGATTTCCACGATTCCAACGAGTCCAAGAACACCAGAAAACTTCTCCTGGGTACAAAGATATAGTCCAAATATCGCGATAAGCAATATTTCCCACAAACACATGCTGCTGTAAAAATAGTCCAGAAAATGCTTAAATACCACCAGCGAGATAATCTCTAAAAATTCTAATAAAAATACGAGGGCGATCCTCGCGAAGAGTAGATATCGATCGAGTCCTCATATGTTGAAATCCGATACTCGAGCGCTGAGATAAAAATCCAACAAGCCTCCACTGTCCAGGAAAACCACCAGCAGGAATGGGGTTCAAAGATGTTCCAGAAATCCCAATAAAACCCAAAATTGAGAGGAGAAGAAGACACGAAAAACGGAGATCTACCTCTTGTGAAACCGAGGCCACAAAAATCGTCCAAAAATTCCTTCAAGGTAGCTCTGTGGTTCTCGTGGACCGAAATAAGACGAAAATAGGCCACCGAAGAAGAAACGTTGCACTGCGCCGAATTGCCGAAGCCGTCGATGCCGCGGCCTCCAAAAAATCTGAACCTCCTTCACAAGATGCAGCACAAGAAGAGGTACAACTTTGATTAAGGGCACAAAGGCAGAAGAGCTCGGGAAAGCCCTCAAAAAGAAGCCCAAAGGGGCTATTTATAGCCCAGCCCACCAAAGGAGAAAAAATCCGATTCGGGCGCCCGAAATTGGGCCAGCCCGTTACTGTGCGCACCCGGATCCACAACGGCCCGCCACGTCGCCCATCCGCGCCCGGCGTGCCCGGTGCACGCGCCCCCGCAAATCGCGGCGCGCCGCGTGGCGACGCGGTCCATAGCGGGAACCGTGGGCCGCGGTTCACAGCGGCCCAACCGGGTCGCTGCGCCCGCCAATGAGCCGGCGACACGTGGCACGGCGGGGTTCTCAGTGTGCCGCGCTCAGCGCGCTGTCGCGCTTGCGTTGACCGCCCAATTGGCGCACGACACATGGCATGCCCGCAGTTGGCTGGTCCCGATGCACGTCAAAACCTGTGGACCGCCCAGCCCACCGCCGCGCACGCGCTTGCCCGCGCCCGCGCTCGCGCCGCCGCACTCCGCCGCTGCCCGTCGCCGCTAGCGCTGCCCTGGTCTACCATAACAATAAAATCTTGCCTCGAAATCCATGTTTTGGCATCCGGGCTCTGAAAAATACAAGTAAGTAGTCTATTTTCATCGTTTTCGCGCGCTGAGTCCAAATCCAATGTCCGTTTTGCCAAATTCCAATTCTAAAATTTATCGAAGGCATCTGGATAGGTATTCTTAATCCAAATTTCGCGCTAGGTTCAATTTTGAGGTCTGATTTGCGTGCAACCATCTCCAACACACATCATAGGCCTCCAGAAGTCATAATTCACTCCGAAAGACCTTCGCGGAGAACCGGGTCATCACACACTCGGTTTAAAGGAGGCACCTGTAATCAATTTGCTAAGCAAATATTTCTACTAAAGAAATGAATAAATTGTAAATATAGTTACATTGCCTCAATTTGAACAATATGCTATTAGATCATTATCTATTTGTTATCCAATTGGTCACTATGTAATGTGTCATAGTCTTGCCACTAGATTCATCTTAACCTTTACTTAGCCATTTACTACTATGTTATGTGTCATAGTTTCCACTATGTTCATTTTAACCTTTTCGCTTCTATTTGCCATGACCTCTACTTAGCCCACTAGATAGTTAGGTCCCATTTACTCACCTACCAATCACGTGCATACTCTTTATGCCGTGTGTCCCGAACTGTCCAACAATCGGTTCTATATCTCAATACTTCATGAAGAGCCCAGATAGTGAAGCTACTCTCCAATAGGTGGGCCCACAGCGTTGAGGGTGATCGGCATCGGTGCGCCTGCTGATCACTTGGAGTCGAGGGGATCAACATCTCTAAGCACTGCACAGTCACTTGGTGTCGAGGGGGATCGAAATCACCGAGCACTATATAGGAAATTGAGGGTGATCGACATCTCCCCTAGGAGTCCAGGGTGATCGACATCTCCCGCCACTGTACTAGGAGTTAAGGGTGATCGACATCTCCCTTGGGAATCGAGGGTGATCAACATCTTCCACCACTATACTGAGAGTCGAGGGTGATCGATATCTTTCGCTAGGCCATTCCGAAATGTCGCGACTTTGGTCACTGTCTCTTCCTAGGTTCCATGACTCTAGGACTATAACATATGTCCCATAGGCACTAACTTATTCTCTTAGTTTCATTCACTTTATAACCCTTTAGGAAGTACCTCGTCTGATGGGCACTGCCCTAAAAGCCGGCATATGTACGCACTCCTAATTGATAAGTCTTAAATCCGAAAGGCACATTTTACATTTTCTTTTCACCTTTACCCTAAGTTCTAGACTCTAGGGTTTCATGCTCAACATAATCACATTACCCTCTAGCTTAAGTTTAGACTAGAATTATATGCTACTTAGGTTTTATCTTAGGTTCCAACCTAGATGAATGCCACACTTGCTTGCCCCCTTTTAAGATTCACTTGTTTACGTGCCTACATGTTCCACTTCTCCTTGTTATTTAATTTATATTAAACCTAGAGTTCACATGCCACTTTATCTCCCTTAGGTTTTGACCTATGTTTCAATGCCACTCGATTAACCTATCTTTTAGGTTCTCATTTAGTCTTGTAGTCTAGGTTCTCATTTAGTCTTGTAGTCTTACACTTATTCTCCTTAGGTTTTAACCTAAGTTTAGATGCCACTCGATTGACCTATACTTTAGGCCTACAATAGACACATAGTCTTGCATGTTTTCTCCTTATATTTGGACCTAAGTTTAGATGCCACTCTTTTATTTAACCTATATAAGGTTTACAAGGTCGCACGCCCACACGTAAACCTTCACTTCTTTTCTAGTTCATAATGATCCTAGAATTTTCAAGTTTCTATCAACCACCTTAGGTTTATACGTAAGTTCAAGTACCACTCATTAACACAATTTCCAAGTTTACATTAGACTTGTAGTCTTACATGCATGCCACTAACTTTTCACTTTACTTGTAAGGGCTATACCCTATATTCATTTAGGTCCTATACTCATGAACCATTCTAATTTGTTAGATCTCCTAACATATATATATATATATATATATATATATCAAAGAGATTTTAGACAAAGGGGAGATCAAACCATTTCGGTGGTATTCCCTACCTCCATTCAATCCTAATTGCTTGTAGTCACTTGCAATTAGATTTCCGACACCGTCTCTCGGCACTAACGAATGAGGTTATTCACTTTTAGTGTGATTTTCTTTAATTGACCACAAAGACCTCGTCGATTCTCCAATCGAAATTGTTAGGTACACTTCTCTAATCTTCCATTAGAGAATTATGCCATCAATTAGGTTTTAAAACCTAGGAATTCGAAAACCCTCTTTCCAACTCTAGATTTCAATTTCCCCTACAACACCTCAAAATCGTTGGTATTTTTTTGCTAAATCTTGGTTATAAGTGTTTAGGGAAGTCAAGGATTTCAATTTTAAAAGAATGAAGTTGATCCCAATCCTAGACCAAGATTTCAAAATCGTGGGTGCATGATACATCCCTATTGAAATGTATGAGTAGCATTGGTCATTATAAAAAGCCATCTTTCATTTGAGCCATCGACTCTATTGCCCCCATTTACCGAAACCTATTTTGGATTATAATCCTACAATTAATCCAATCTAATGGCTCTTTTTATTTTACTGGTCTTATAAATTTTTTAAATTTACCGAAAATCAAAAGTAGTTAATAAATCCTATAATATTTTTTGGATCTGGGTTGCAGGGTTTACAATTATTTTTAGTTGCAAATTTAGCATTTCTCTTATACATTTTATCATTTTCTCAAATAGATCTAATTAATTACTTGAATGATTGTTAAATTCAACTACAAAATTTATTAAAAATAAGTTTGCACATGAAGTTTCTTATTTATAAAAGAAAATTCAGTCAAATATCAAATCTTGACAGTATTACTAATACATAGTATCTCTTTTACCTAACCATTTTATCAATTTTTTAAATTGTAAATTAAGTAGCTGTTGAGATTTGAAATAATATGATGTGTCAACTCATTTTAATAAAATTTTATAATTTAATTTGCCAAAATTTTAAATTTTTAGATCCAGTTGAGATAGCGACAAAGTGCAAAATGATAATTGATATAATTTCTTAATGCAAGGGATAATCGAGACAGCAACTAAACTGCAAGAAAACATTTCATAATTTAGCCAAAAGAAAAGGTGAAAAGGTATACCTATTTTGATCTGAGTATCTAACTTTTAAAAATTTTAATTATATCATCTAATTTTTTAATTTACTTGATTTGGGCGAGTTATTGATTCTTTAATTTAAAATTTGAATGCACAATTTATTTTTACGAATTTAATTTGTATATTTTAGATAATTTATATAAATATAAATTTATTAAAATAAATAATTAATTTAAATTTTATATCTAAAGAATTATCAAATAACTTAAATCAAATAAGTATACGGTACTAAAATCAAAATTTAGTCCTTGATATGTTTTTATTAAAAAATAATAATAAATTGATGAATTAGGAAGCGAGGGCATTTTGGGTATTATACGAGAGGTAGGTTCACATGCGCCTTCCGAAAACCAGGGGCGGATGTCACTGATTTTTTTGCTCTTACCATAAAAAATAGAAAAAAAAAAAAAAAAAAAAAAAAAGGAAAAAAAAAACGATGGGTAATTTTTTTTATTTATTTTAATTTTTATTACGTCGCCCACAACGAGATAAAAAGGGAAAGCATGAGATGGTGGTGGGGCGGGGGGGTCAACGGGAAGCAAAAAAAAAAGTTTGAACCACGCGGTTTCTCGAAGATTCTACACCCACTCCAAATATCTCACAAATTGTTGCCTCAATCAGGTGTACGAGGGCATCTCATGCACCCACTATAGGGACGGTTTGGTTACATGTAGTTATTACTGCATGCATTGCCGTAGTCACTATATGCGAAGTTAAATTCGGTGCATGCATTGCCGTAGTCACTATATGCGAAGTTAAATTCGGTGCTTGGTTTGAAAAGTTTGAATTCAACTGCTATAATTTGAACTGTATCATAAGGCCCGACTCTAGCAGTTCATAGTTAGTACATTCAAATTGGCTGATGTTCTAATTGCAACAGTTAATTAAGAAGAATAACTTTAAATAAGAAATATATAAATTTATTTCCTTAGTAGTCATATATATATATATATATATATATATATATATATATATATATATATATATATTGAAAAAATCATACAAATGCTCTGTCATGTAATGAACTAAATTATTTATAATTATAAAATTTTTTCTATAGCTATTCAAACGAGATATATGTAGTTATATTTGTTGCATCTCTAACTGTACTGTATTTTTAATTACATCAAATCAAGTGAATCCTTAGATGATTAGAGCCTACTTGTTTGCCTGTAACTTATTTTCGGAATAAAATAACTTTCAATGCATTTGTACTTCAAACCGTATTTATCATATTTGTTGGTGTAAATATACAAAATAGAGGTTAGACTATAAAAATATATGAAAGTATCAACGAGTCGATCAAGCCGAGGCACGGATATCTCGCTCTCTTTAAGGAGATTCAAGCCCTCTGCGGTAGGCAAAGCCTTCGAACCGATGCAGCAGAACACTGACTTGTCCCCTCTAGGATACAACGGCTCGACCCTCGTCGTGTGGCTTCACCAACTCTGCACAAGTAGATGAGCCCAAAGCTCCACTAAAAAGAACACCTTTCTTTGACCACTTTCTCTCTCAAGTAGTATATAATTTGTTTGTGCCTCTTTTTTTTGATCTTTTGTAGGTGTGTCTAAAGAGAGTGAAATAGCTCTCTATATATAGTCTTGTAAACCATATAGGTTACAACTAATTAATCCTAAAATTAATTAGGAGGAGTTAATTCGTAGGCTAACTCAAATTGCAAAGAAGAAAAAGGAGTTGTAACTCCACTAATTACATATGTATAGGTTAGATGAAATTAATAATACATTTAATAATTAAATGTTACAACATTCCCCCACTCATTTTATTATTAAAGAGAGTTCGACGGTCAAAGAGGGATCATTATACATAAAGGTGTGCTCTGCATTGAACCTTCACTTAGTGAAACAATGATCTCTACTCCAGAGCCAGAGTGGTCTCAGACTTGAACTTTAGCTGCTTAAGGAAAATAGAGTGTCACTGCTCACATATAACAATCCAGGTGTTGACATGAGCTTTATTAGCTAGCACGTTACGGCCTTGTGCTTATCCTGGTTTTCATGAGCATTTTTGAGAAAAAGCCTATTCTCATAGAAAGCGGCCCCACTTCCATGCTCACATAGGTGAAATCCGTCAAGGGTGCTCCTGTAATTCTGACACCCTGCTCATAAGAGCCACAGACTCCATTAAGAGTGTAATAACTCAACCCTCATTTCATTACAGGATGAATGCACTCACATCATAGGGATAGGTAAATATTAGATCACGTAGATCTATATGTTGTGCATTCTTTACGACCACCATATGATTCGTTTTTCCCATTGAACCCGACTTTCAGGATCTCTGATCATCAGGTTGGGTATCCTCATACGTGGTTCATGATATTATAGGCTTTAACCCTATCCCCCTCGATGTATTCCAGATCCTTTCTCTTCCCAAGGCCTTAGTTAATGGATCTGCTAGATTATCAGTAGATTTTATATAATCTACATTAATAATACCATTGTTCATACATGATCTCACAGTACTGTGTTTTCTTCTCACGGATCTGGATTTACCGTTATAATAACGGTTTCTTACTCTACCAATAGCAGCAGTGCTATCACAGTGTATCAACACAGATGGAACTGGTTTCTCCAAAAATGGAATCTCAGACAATAAGTCTCTCAACCAACTAGCTTCCTCACTAGCTGAAGCCAAAGCAATAAGCTCGGCTTCCATGGTTGAATTAGCAATGATAGTTTGCTTTTTAGATTTCCAACATATAGCACCACCGGCTAAAGTAAAAATATAACCAGTGGTAGAGAGAGAATCACCTGATAAGGTATTCCAATCAGCATCACTATAACCCTCAATTACAGCAGGATACTTCCCATAAAACAAGCCATAAGTTTTGGTACCAATGAGATATCTCATCACACGTTCCATGGCATGCCAATGCTCTGTACCCGGCTTGCTTGTAAATCTACTAAGTATCCCTACTGCATATGTAATATCAGGTCTAGTGCAATCAGTCGCAAACCGCAAGCTTCCAATCATACTAGCATATTCCTTTTGATTTATAATTTCATTTTCACTTTTAACAGAAAATAAGTGAACACTTGAATCAAAAGGTGTAGTCACATGCTTGCAATTAAGAAAGTTGTACTTTCTTAAAATTTTCTCAACATAATGCGACTGATCAAGAAAAATACCATCTGGTGTTTTGGTAATTTTCATACCCAAAATAAAGTTAGCCTCACCAAGATCTTTCATTTCAAAATAATGATTTAGCATAATTTTTGTCTCATTAATAACATTTAAGTTAGAGCCAAAAATTAGCAAATCATCCACATAAAGGCTAACAACTACATGCAACTTTTCAAAAGTTTTGTAGTAGATGCACTTATCACACTCGTTTGATTTAAAGCCATTCTCAATCATGCAAGAATCAAATTTTTCATGCCACTGTCTGGGTGCCTGCTTTAAGCCATAAAGGGATTTATTTAGCTTGCACACTTTATTTTCTTGTCCAGGCTCTATGAACCCCTCAGGTTGGTCCATATAAATTTCCTCATCTAGGTCACCATTCAGAAAGGCGATTTTTACATCCATCTGATGAATATGTAAATCATATATTGCTGCAATAGCAATGAGAACTCTGATGGATGTCACTCTAGTAACCGGAGAAAAGGTATCAAAGAAGTCTAGATCTTCTTTTTGTTTATAACCTTTTGCGACAAGTCTCGCTTTATATTTGTCTACACTCCCATCCGGTTTCAATTTCTTTCTGAGGACCCATTTACAACCAATTGTTGTACAGCCTGGAGGTAAATCCACTAATTTCCAAGTTTTATTAGAAATTAGAGATTCCATCTCATCAGTTACAGCCTCTTTCCAAAAAATAGTGTCATTTGAAGATAAAACTTCTTGTAAAGAAAATGAGTTTTCTTCAATATTAAGAATAACATAATCAGGGCCAAAATCTTTTTCTATTCTATTTCTTTTACTCTTTCTATGTTCAAAAACATATTGTGTCACGCCCCGAGTCCGCCAATTTGTACGGTTCGGGCACGCCAACAGACCCGCCAATCGGGTAAAACCTTTTTCTACCCGAAAGGAACGGTAACATCCATAATAACATAACAAGTGTATGCGGAAGCTCAATATCAGAGTACTAAAAATCACTATAAATTTAAAACTTTCATTCAATAACTAATGCGGAAATGAAAGCATACAGGAGTGAACCATAAATTAAACTTATTACACTTTACAATTCTGAACTTGCAAATAAATTATTACATTTCCTTTACATAATTCCTCACCATACAAGGTTCACTCAAGAAATATAAAAATGGTACCTCTGCTAGACCCTCTAGGTCTCTATGCTGCTGGGCTCTTGCCCCTGTCGTATGCCTCGCTGTCGTCTGCATCGGATCTGTCTCGACCGCTGCATCCATTCCCGAACCTGTGGGGGGTCACCCAAGGGGTGTGAGAACTTACGAGCGAGTTCCCAGTGGGTTCAACCACCGAGAGAGAGTGTCCTACACCACTTGGTCCAATGGAAGCAATAATAATAGTGCTAGGAAACTAAAATCCTCGATATCATGCAGCTATGCAATATAATACATCACTGTCATATACTCATCAATATGTCTAGTCATACTAGGCTACAATATAATAGGTCACTACACCATCTGGGTATACTCATCGACCCAGCACTACTCTGTCTAGCCACACTAGGCTGCTAAGCACCAACTCGGCCACTATGCCGCTGTATACAGGGTCAACTAACCCGGCCACCTTGGCCACTCTATTTTTCTTTATTCTTTAGATTCTGGTGCTTTAGTTCAAGTTAACCCTCAGAAATTCTTATCCAACGGGCCCGAGCCCGGTAGTCCTGCTACCATAAGATAAGATTTCTAAGGTTGCCGATAACACCCGCAAGTGTTACCCCGTCCTACGGAAGAAGCGTCCCGAACGGGTCTCTACCCGGGAGAGGGATACTGCCCGTACCTCCAACATGGGCTGGCTTCACCGTAGGTACGCCCGTTTTATCTTTATATTTTCTTTCTTTTCTTTTTACTTTAGTTCTTAGCCTCTTTGCCTTTGAACACTTGCTTTCCTTTCTTATTCGAGCTTATAGCTCCCTTTTTGCCACTGGCAAATCACTTTCTCTTTTCTTTGAGCATTTAGCTCCTTGCTTTCACTTTTAGCCCTTCGAAAGTATCTCGTCCGACGGGTCACTGCCCAGGGAGTCCTGCTCCACTTGACGAGTCTCAAATTCGAAGGCGCCATTTACATTTTCTTTATGCTTTTAGCCACTTTTAGCTTGCTTTTAATCTTTGCCTTTTTGCAACAATTTTTCCTCTTATCCTAGGTCTTGCCATAAGGATAACTAGAGAGTCTCCTGGACTCTTAAACATTTCTCTTTTATTTCTTTAACTCAAATTGAAGTTAAAGTTATTATCCATTTGCCCAGACACCCTATGACTTTCTAGGGTTATATTTGATCAGCTTTTAACCTTGGGATCTTATCCCACTTTCCTGATTCCTCATTGAATCCTAGAGTTAACTTAACTCATTTTTCCTGTTCCACTATTAACTTAGAGTTACACTGACTCTAATTCCATGTTCCACTGTTATTTTAGAATTACATTGACTCTACTTTTCTGTTTTCCCTTTCATATCTCCACACTTGATCACCCTTTCCATCCTCCTGATTCCTTACTGAATCCTAGAGTCAACTTGACTCTATTTTTCCTGTCTGTGAGTTTAAACTCTTCTAGCTCAACTTAGGTTCCCTTTACCTAAGTCCCATGTCATACCTGTCCTAGAGTTCCATGACTCTATGCTGACCTCTAGTTCACCTTAGGTTTCCTTTACCTAAGTTCCATGTCATACTCATCCTAGAGTTCCTTGACTCTATGTTGAACACTAGTTCTCCTTAGGTTCTCTTTACCTAAGTTCCATGTCATATACACCCTAGAGTTTTCTGACTCTATGTTGATCACTCTATCCAGTGTCCTTAGGTTATCACCTAAGATCATGCCACTCATCCTTCCTAGGATAACTCCTAAGTTGATGTCACTCGTCAACCCCTAAACTAGGTTTTCTCCTAGTCTTACTACCAATCAAACCCCTATACTAGGTTTCCTCCTAGTCTTACTACCAACAAGTTCTGTTCCCTTATATCACATGATTTCTAGGGTTGTACCCTAACATGATCACAGTCATCAAGTAATTACTCATTTCTACGCATGCAATTATTTTCATATCCATCATAAAAATAATATTTATCCTCTAAGTCCTTTTTGCACATGAAAATGAATTATCTTCTTTTGGCAACTGACAGTTGCATTTATCATCTGTGTCCATCTACACATACAAATTTATCCCCTATTGTGGATAAATCATAAATATCACTTTTCCTCTAAATTTCTCTACACATGCACATATATCATCTGTTATTGGCAACCAACAGTTGCTCTTTTCATCTGTGTTCCTCTAAACATGCAATCTTATTCATAATTACCTAACGCCTCTAACAGGCTACTATCATGCTTCGAATCGAAAAGCAAAGGAGCAAGGGGAGAGGTCACCCAATTTCGGCAGAATTCCCCACCTTGTAGTGTACCCAATTGCTTGTAGACACTTGCAATTGGTCTCCGCGCGATTCCACTTGTCTCCTCGAGCTTGCACGCAAAACGATGCACTTCTCTCGAGTCTGCACGCAAAACGGTGCACGTCCACCAAACCTGCACGCAAAACGATGCACGTCACTAAAAATCCGCACGCAAAACGATACGCGTCATTTTAGTCTGCACGCAAAACGGTGCACGTTAAATCAACCGGCACGCAAAATGGTGCACGTACCTCGAATCTGCACGCAAAACGGTGCACGGTCTACTGTAGGGTTGCACGTAAAACGGTGCACGTTTTTCTAACCCTGTACGAAAAATGATGTATAATATTAAAGAGTGCACGCAAAACGATACGCGACAACACAACCGGCACGCAAAACGATGCACGTACCTCAAATCTGCACGCAAAACGGTGCACGTCTTTTCTAACCCTGCACGAAAACGATGCATAATATTAGGATCTGCACGCAAAACGGTGCGCGACAACACGATCGGCACGCAAAACGGTGCACGTATCTCAAATCTGCACGCAAAACGGTGCACGCCTCACTGTCGGTTGCACGCAAAACGGTGCATATTTTTCTGTCCTGCACGCAAATCGATGCATAATATTAGACTGCACGCAAAACGGTGCGCGATAAAACATCTGCACGCAAAACGGTGCACACTTAACTGTAAAGTTGCACGCAAATCGGTGCATATTTTTCTATCCCTGCACGAAAAATGATGTATAATATTATAAACTGCACGCTAAACGGTGCGCGATAAAATGATCTGCACGCAAAACGGTGCAAATTTAACTGTAAGGTTGCACGCAAAACGGTGCATATTTTTCTATCTCTGCACGAAAAATGATGTATAATATTATAAACTGCACACAAAACGGTGCGCGATAAAATGATCTGCACGCAAAACGGTGCAAGTTTAACTGTAAGGTTGCACACAAAACGGTGCATATTTTTCTATCTCTGTACGAAAAATGATGTATAATTTTATAAACTGCATGTAAAACCGTGCACAACAACTCAATCTGTGCGTAAAACGGAGCAAGTACCTCGGATTGGCACGCAAAACGAGGCGCGCCAAAATTGTCCCCGACAGTCTGCGCAACAAAACGGCGCAGTATAACTCGGTTCCTAACACGCAACACGATAATGGGGTCAAATCCAAACCCAAAGGAGGCATAAATATTGTGCCAAAAATACCGTAAAAAAATGTGCGGGGCTTACCTCGTACAGTCGCACCGTTCCATCTCACAAAATTTCCTCCTCTTTTTCTTTCTCTCCTCTCTCTCTCTCTCTCTCTCGAAGCTCGGTTGAGGCTCGGTTGGAGAAGAGAACAGAAAGGAGAGGAGGAAGGGTATGCGAGGAGAAGAAGAAGAAGAAAAGAAAAAGAAGGAGAAAAGAAGAAGGATGGTCCGTGGACCGGTCCACGGGACCCGCCCAATAAGGAATTGCCACGTGGCGGTCCACCATGAAGAGGGCGCACACCGGGTCCAGCGCGCGCCCCAGCGCCATGTGGCGCGTCCGGCGCCTGTGCGGCCTGACCCGCGCAGAGAGCGCAGCTTGTGCGCACGCAACGCGCCTCGAGCCGCGCGCCAACGCCGCCTTCAGATTCGTTTTTGGTCCGTTTTCTGTCCATTTTTCGTCCGTTTCCGTCCAAATTTGACAGGCGGGTTCGTTTCAGCTTAATTTACCACAGAAAAATTTAAATTTTCACTTTGGGCCATTTCTGGGCCACCAAAAGCCTCGCTGTATCTAGAATCATTGGCGGACCCCGTTCTCACAATCCGGGTATCCTATCAACACGAAATTTTTACTGTGACCTTAAAACATAATTACGAAGCTCCCCAAATTTTCTCAAAATTTTTCGACACTGTTGGCGGAGCCCGTTTTCACTATCCGGTATCCGATCAACGCGAAACTTTTTCTGTGGTCTTAAAACATATTTACGGGGCTCCCGTAATTTTCTCGGAATTTTCCGACACTGTGAATTTTCCACTAAAAATCTGGGCCCCCTTTCTCAAATAAATTTTTAAATCTCTCCATTTTAACCCGATTTGGGCCCAACTCGCGTCCAAATGTTCCTTACTTCCCCAACTTTCATAACACTAGTATTTCATACCACCTTTATTTTCATTTATTTATGTGCCGAAAATTCGGTACATTACATATTGTTCTTGGTTTTGTGAAAGAGAGTTTGAAGAGTTTGGTTTGTTCGAAACACTTTTAAATTCTTGGCCCCCACTATTTTTGGATTTTAAAGGAAATTTATCTTCATGAAAAATTGCATCTCCTGATTCAAAAATCACATTATTTTCAATGTCTAAAAATCTATAGGCTGAACTGTTCAAGGCATATCCAAGAAATATACAAGTGGCAGCTCTAACACCCAATTTGGGTCTTTTAGGGTCTGATAGCCTCACATAAGCTAGACAGCCCCACACTTTAAAATATCCCAAATTTGGCTTATACCCTTTCCACAACTCAAAAGGTGTCATTTTAGACTTCTTATGTGGCACGCGATTCAAGACATAACTTGCAGTTAAAATAGCTTCACCCCAAAGATTTAAGGGTACACCAGTGTCAACTATCATAGCATTTGTTAGCTCAATAAGTGTTCTATTTTTTCTCTCAGCCACTCCATTAGAAGCAGGCGAATATGGAGCTGTAGTCTCATGGATAATTCCTAAAGACTGAACAAAAGAATTGAATTCCGTAGATTCATACTCACGACCTCGATCACTTCTAATTCTTTAATCTTTTTACCGAATTGATTTTCTACTTCATGGAGGAAATCTTTAAATCTGTCAAAAGCATCACTTTTATTTTTTAGTAAATATACATAAGTATATTTAGAAAAATCATCTATAAAGTAATAAAATATCTATTTCCTCCACGAGTTAGAGTACCTTCAAATTCACAAATATCACTGTGAATTAACTCAAGTAATTCGGTACTTCGATCAACACTCTTATGAGGTCGTTTAGTGATTTTTGACTTACTACATGTTTCACATTTGTCAAAATCACTACTCAGTCTGGGAATTAATCCTAAACTACTCATCAAGCTAACATATCTGCTATTAATATGACACAAACGAGCATGCCAAAAATTCACAGAAGAAAGCATATAAGCAGAAGTAGATGATGCTTTATTCTCAATGTTTAATTTAAACATTCCATCGCATGCATAAACTTTACCCACAAACTTTCCATTCTTGGAAATAACATATTGATCAGACTCAATGGTCTGTTTAAAGCCAGCTTTATTAAGAAGAAAACTTGACATCAAGTTCTTCCTAATCAAAAGTGTATACAATACATCTTTTAAGATGAGCACCTTTCCAGAAGAAAATTTTAACTCGACCTCACCACTCCCTAAAACTTCAGAAGTATGTGAATCACCAAGCATGATACTTCTTGATTGTTTATAGGCACCAGAGTCTGCCCACCATCCTTCAGCATTTTCAACCAGGCATATGTCTGTAATCATTGCCACAAGTGGTTCCTCGATAACGTTAGCTTGAGGTAAAGCTTTACGTTTTCGAAATTTGCAAATTCGAGCAATATGCCCACTTTTGCCACAGACATAGCAAATTATAGAATTTTTCTCTTGAGAAGGAGGTCCTTGGTTATTTGAAGTTTTCTTAAATTGAGGTCTACCACTATTCTTTCCAATTTTCTTCTTAGGCTTCAAATATGTATTTCTAGAATGATTGTTATTAGGTAAAAAATGAGATGATACTAAGTTTACCTTAGTGTCGCCAGCATCATTTTCTTTTGCTTCAAGTGCATCTTGACCTCTTGCCTCCTCTTCCACGCGAATGCGTGCAATTAATGTCTCGAGAGACATCTCCTTTTGTTATGTCGAAGGGTCTTTTGGAATTCCCTCCATGATGGTGGTAACTTGTCGATGATCCCTAGCACGATCAAGTTGTCTCCGAACTTAACTCCTTCGGATTGA
This sequence comes from Tillandsia fasciculata, assembly GCA_029168755.2. Lineage (NCBI taxonomy): Eukaryota > Viridiplantae > Streptophyta > Magnoliopsida > Poales > Bromeliaceae > Tillandsia > Tillandsia fasciculata. The sequence goes on along the minus strand of CM054944.1, from coordinate 19,024,840 downwards.
ACTTCATGGGCGATCATCTGAAAATCTTGCAATGTTCCACCACGGATTTTCCTTCGACCATTTGGTAGCAAAAAGAAGCGACTAGCAGCGTACTTCTTTGCACCAGCTTGTTCTGTATCATACTTAAGCTGCAATGCCTTCCAAATCTTCTTTGCAGAGGAGTATGTATTTTCATAATAATCATAAAATTGGTCTGAAAGGCAGTTTGAGAAGATAATACCGACAATTATACTCATCTTCTCGTATTTTCAGTTTTTCGTAGTGCTCGAAAAGATCATCCTCCGTCATATTGTCGGTGTTAGTCTTCTTTGGATTTTTCTCCGTAAGGACATATGCCACTTTAAGTAATTGAGGTAAAATAGCACTTTTCGTTTCCACCTCTTGAAGTGAGCTCCTTTGAAGCGGAAGGGCTTGTTAAGATCCCCGGTAGTTAGTTTCGTTGGACTTTTCATGTGTAGCCTCCATCTTTTGAATCTCCTTAAATTATTGGTGTAAATAAACAAAAAATAGAGGTTAGACTACAAAAATATATGAAAAGTATCAAAGCTGTCGATCAAAGCCGAGCGCACGTATATCTCGCTCTCTTTAAGGGATTCAAGCCTCTGCGGTAGGCAAAGCTTCGAACCGATGCAGCGAAACCACTGACTTGTCCCCTCCAGGATAGAACGGCGACCTCGTCGTGTGGCTTCACCAACTTGCACAAGTAGATGAGCCCAAAAGCTCCACTAAAAAGAAAACACCTTTCTTTGACCACTTCTCTCTCAAGTAGTATAAATTTGTTTGTGTCTCTTTTTT
>CM054944.1:18979938-19023945 GCA_029168755.2 Tillandsia fasciculata | reverse complement strand
TGTGAAATTTCAATAATGAGATAAAACCTTCATCCACCACATCTCTCACGAAGTGATAACGAATATCAATGTGTTTTCATCCGAGAGTGAAACGCCGGATTCTTCGCTAAGTGTATTGCACTTGATTATCACAATTCACTCCCAACACATCTTGCATCACTTTCAATTCTCCTAAAAGTCTTTTTAGCCAGATAACCTCCTTACAAGCGTGTGTCACTGCTATATACTACGCCTCTGTCATCGACAAAGCGACCACCGACTGAAGCTTCAACTCCCAGCTAATAGCACCACCACTCATGGAGAAAACATAATCCGTGGTAGACTTTCTTTTGTCTCTATCTCCTGCGAAATCTGCATCCACATATCCGACGCACTCCAAACCCGCAAAACCATAACAGAGTGAGAAATCCCCAGTGCCTCTCAAATATCTGAGGATCCACTTCACTGCATTCCAATGTTCACAACCTGGATTCGCTATATACCGACTCACTGCTCCCACTGCTTGAGCAATGTCAGGTCTCGTGCACACCATGGCAAACATAAGGCTCCCTACTGCCGATGAATATGGTACCCGAGCTATGTCGGCCTTTTCTGCTTCCGTACCCGATGATTGCTCGGCCAACAATTTTAGATGAATAGGAAACGGGGTAGAAACTGGCTTTGCGATCTGCAAGTTGAAGCGCCGCAAAACCTTCTTCACGTAACTCTTCTGTGAAAGCCAAACTTTTCTATTCTTTCTCTCCCGTAGTACCTTCATCCCGAGTATTTGATTCACGGTTCTTAAGTCCTTCATATCGAACTCACCGGCTAACTGAGTTTTCAAGATAGATATCCGCCTTTGTTATTTCCGCGCGACCAGCATGCCGTCGATATATAATAACAAAATACAGAAGCTTTCGTCATTATAACCGCAGAAATATGCACAATGATTCGCTTCAAGCCTATCAAAACCCAAACTCATAATGAAGGAATTAAATTGCTTGTACCAACAACTTGGCGCCTATTTCGAGCCGTACAACGATTTGTTCAACCGACAAACCAAATACTCCTTGTTTTTTTTCGACAAATCCTTCCGGTTGCGACATATATATCTTCTCCTCCATGTCACCATGCAAGAATGTTGTTTTTACATCCATCTGCTCAAGCTCCAAATCCATGACCGCTACGATTGCCAAAACAACCCGAATAGTGGTAAGACGAACCACCGGTGAGAAGATCTCATCGAAGTCGATTCCCGGCTTCTAAGCATATCCCTTCACCATCAACCTTGCCTTGAACCTCTCCACATTCCCATCTATATCCTTCTTCACCTTAAACACCCACCGGCATCCAATTGCGTTCCTTCCCTTCGGCAAATCAACAAATTCCCAAGTCCTGTTCTTCCGAATTGACTCTATCTCCTCCTCCATCGCGCATTGCCACATCCCAGCATCGGTCGACTCACAAGCCTCCTTATATGAAGTCGGCTCATCTTCTTCCACCAAAGCAACATATGCACTAACATGGTTAGCAGAAGGAATAAATGAAGTAATATAGTCATTATACCTTGCAGGAGGTCTAATAACCCTCATAGGACGCCCGAAATCCGCTGGCGACTCTATCGGTGAATTTGTATCTTCGGATGATTGCGGATATTCCAAGTCTGGTTCATCACCAACCACTTCATCGTCCTGCTGTACTTGCTCAACTTGCACCTCATCGCGCGTTTCAAAGAGTTCAATTGGAATCATAACATCATCATCTTGCTTTTCCTTGGTGCCTTGAAAGGACCCTTCATTGAAAACAAGTGACGACTTACGACTATTTTGTGGGTAGTAGGGTCCCACAATCGATACCCTTAACACCTTTCGCATAGCCAAGAATATATACATCCGAGAGTTCTTATCCAATTTTGACCTTTTCTCCTTCGGTATCCACGCGTAAGCATCACATCCAAAGACACGAAGATAGGAGTAATCAACTGACTTGCCGCTCCAGACTTCTTCAGGAATTTCCAAACCAAGTGATTTTGTTGGCGCTCGATTAATCAAATAACAAACCGTGCTCACGGCTTCCGCCCAAAATCTATTGTCGAGTTTTGAGGTACTCAATATGCTACAGGCCATCTCCATGAGTGTTCTATTTAACCTCTCCGCTACACTATTTTGTTGCAGTGTACCGGGTACCGTGTACCGTGAGATGCCGCTTAATTCCATGCTAAATACAAAACTCGTCAAATTATCTTGAATAATACTCCCCTCCGTTATCAGAATGTAGGCACTTAATTTTTAAATCCTTTTCATTCTCCACAAGAATTTTGAACTTCTTAAAAGTCTCAAACACATCGAACTTTCGCTTTAGAATATATACCCAAGCCTTTCGAGAGTAATCATCAATGAATGAAACAAAGTAAGAATATCTGCCCAACAAAGTATCGGACGACTCCCAAGTATCCGAATGAATCAACTCGAGATGCTTCTTACTTCTTTGATGTGATAGAGAAAAAGACAACCTTCGTTGCTTCCGTAGATGCAATCTTCACAAAAATCTAATGGTGCAGACTTGTAACCTGAAAGAAGTTCACGGTTGGATAATACCTACAATCCGCGCTCGCTCATGTGTCCTAAATGGGGATGCCACACCATTGAAGACTCCACCTTTGCGCTTGCAACAATCACTTCTCCCACTTGAGTCTCGCCCGCTAATCTATAAAGGCCACCTACTTGCTCTCTTTTCATCAACACCAAACAACCTTGATATACCTTCAAGTGATCTTTCTCGCCGATGAATTTAAACCCTTGTTTGCAAAATTTTCCAAGTGATTGAAGACTTTTTCGAAGTGCAGGAACATGTCGAACATTAGAAACCGTCCAAATAACACCATCAAACATCTTGATCCGAACGTTTCCCACTCCAACCATCGGACATGCCGTGTTGTCACCCAAATAGATAACTCTACCATCCCGTGACTTATAAGAATGAAACCACTCCCTATAGGGAGTCATGTGGAATGACGCTCCCGAATCTACGATCTAATGATAAATAAACTCGGATCTATCCAATGTGACTAACGCATCTCCGGCCTCCAAACTAGCCGACTTAGCATTCGTTTCGGCTATATTACCTTGAAAATTATTTGAATTGGATTTACCATCAACTCCTTTAACCCGACAATCTTTCTTCACATGCCCTAACTTTCTACAATTCCAGCGCTTTACTTTCTTTTTGCCCTTGGATTTTGATCTTGACTTTCCTCGATCACCACGCTCCCTCTTGAAAGATCTTTCCCGTGCTATCATAGTCTCTCCGAAGAACTTCCTTGGCTAGACTTCCGCCTCATCTCCTCGGTAAGTAACGATGCAACAACCGACTCCATCTTAAGGGTTTCAACATGGCTCAAGTTAATAATCAAATTATCCCAAATTTCCGGCATCGAGCAAAGTAAAATACTTGCCTTTTCTTCTTCATTGATTCTCACGTCTAGGGCAGCAAGTTTGTTCACGATATAGTTGAATGCACTTAGATGTTCTTGTACCGGTGCCCTGTCCTTCATCTTTAGATTGTACAATTGTCGTCTTAAGAAAATTTTGTTCACGATGACTTTCCTTCATAGAGATTTTTCAATTATCCCAAATCCATTTTGCGGTAGTCTCGGTCTCCACATTAAATAGCACCGAATCATCCAGTGCCAAATATAGGTTTGCCAAAGCCATCTTGTCATTCTTTTTAAATTGTTTATTCGTCATTCCTTTCGGTTTATTCTCCTTTCCTTGCAGGGCAATCTTACAAGCATCTTTAATCAAAACTGCTTGCATCTTCAGTTTCCACAATACAAAATTCGCTCCATTAAACCGAGAAATCTCATACTTTGTCACTGAAACTTTTCCCGCCATCGTTTCACCGTTAACGAATTACGAAGAACCAAATACTCTGATACCAATTGAAGGGGGAACGGCCGTGAGGTTACCGAGCACACCTCAACCCACATAGCACACGAGCGCAGCGGAAACAGAATCTTTCGTAGATGAAAGTAAACGGGAACGATTGTAGAAAACAAGCACGAGAATAACTAAATAAATAAAACAAATAAGAGAATACAAGAACACAAGATTTACGTGGTTCGGCCAATAATGTGTCGACCTACGTCCACGGGCAAGACCACCACAATGCGTTCTTCGATTAATTCACGATACAAAAAATATATGGAGTAAATTGGATTACAAGAAACTCTCTCGGAGGCTCTCCACGTTTTTCCTCTCAATTAGAATTTTTTCAATGAAATCTTGAAAAATAAAAATGAATCATAAGGGTTATTATAACTCTAAAAACCTAATTCTAATAGAAAACGATCTCCACCGTCCATCCGAGTCGTCGATATCTTTTTAAGAATCTCTTTAAAATATTTCTAAATCATCTCTAATATTTAGAAATAAGATTGGATAAGATGAGGGTCAAATTCATACATATTCAATCTGTCACGGAGTTGAATATCGTGATATCGACTCGAAATATGATTTTTACATAATCTAACATAGACCACTTTTGAGCTCTTTCAGGCCGAGAGTTTGATCCTAACGTACCGACCATGCTGCTACTCTGAGAAAGCAAGTACTATTTCCTTTTAGAATAACTAAGTTTGTCAGAAGAGAAATTGAGGTACAGTAACTCCACTGCAATGAGATTGAAGTTTCGTTTTTGGAGGTTATTAAAATAATTTTATTAAATAAAAGATAAGTACTACCAGCAACGCAGAAAAATGCAAAAGCTAGGCTCTAGTGATCAGCTGCAAATAGGATGCAAAGTTAAAACCATTCTAGTTTTTGGGAGGAAGCTGGTGTCACAGTAAATGACTCCAATAGCCACCTTTTCTAACTTCACAAAAAAAAATAAAAAAATAAAAAATAAAAAATAAAACTATTCTATTTCTTTTATAATGATACATTTGTTTTTAAATTCTCAAATGTCTCACAAATCAAGGTAATATTTCTCGTGTTTCACGAGAGCACAACTTTTTCAGAATGGAGGGCGCGAAAAATGTTTAGATAATATAGTAGAATGATCTGCAAGGAAAGATTTGTACTAATAAATTTTGAGCCTGAAAAAAAATTAAAACCGTAAGAAATTTATCCTAAATGCAATACAACTAATGAGATGCATTTTTATTTCTTTGAAAACTCTAATTCTTTTCTTTTTCCACTAAGTGTTTTTATATCTTGCACGAGCTCCCACCTGAGTCTTCGGATCTGAAAAGAGAACAAAAAAAAGGGAAAAAAAAATGCTTTCCTGTTCAAGGACACAATTCACACATTTACACTGAACTGAAATCAATCTGCAGAACTTGAATGAGTAGTACGGGAACACTGAGTGTGCTTATCTTGGAAAAATTTACAACCAGAATCGACATATCTTGGTGCTTCCATCTGTCAAATTCGTGCGAATGATGCTAAGTAACAAAAAGCCATTTGGACATCGAACTTCAGATACAAAGAATATATCTTCAGGAATTGAAGATATCATGAGATGCGTAAAGAGGGGTAAAAAAGAGAGATATACTAAAAACAAGCCAAAGAGAGACACTAAAAACAAGCCGCCCCAAACAAAAGAAGAGGAACTCTATAATCCAAAGGAATCCAGAAGTAACAGTAGGTCTCCAATGTATTAATCAAGATGATTTCAGTTTAGTATCGGTTACATATTCTGCATTTAGTCTACTGAAATTGTAACAGCAAGTAATATATATAGCTACAGCAGTACAGCACGTTCCATCCACAAATCTTACACACTTCAAAAGCTAACGCAACAAACGGCAGACAGACGAAGAGAACATTAAAGTACTGCAAAACAACATACATTTCCAAAGCCCGTGTTACTAACATAAAGTTCGATGTCACAAACTACGATTAGATTGCAATCCAGAGGTTGGCCCTAACTTCTAGAAACTAAAACAGCTAAAGATACTCGAGGCTAATACACGACGACGACGACAACGACGACGACAAAATAAAAATTCTTTAACTATACTTTAGTCACAAAGTCAGATAGGAAGAACTTCACCTCCAAGCGCAAGACACGACCAACGGTCTATCCAGCCACCCAAGAAAAAGCACGCCGTCTCTCTCTTCGAGGCTGTAACTCCTGCAGTAGCTCTGCAGCAGCATCTTAATCGTGGCGTTCACCAACGGGCTCAACGGGTAGGGCTTAAACCCAGCCATCATGAACCGCGCCCTCCATTTCCCATAAAGCTCGTGCCTTTCTACCCTTTCTGGGCCCTCGCAAGCTATAATATTAACTATGTCTCTCGCCAAGCAATGCTGCTCTACACTGATTCGGTCTTTATGCTCTCTAGGGAGAATCACATCTATCGATTCAAAGATAGCCGTGTAGTAATCTAGAGTTTCCAAGAATCTCGGAAAGAACGGTGATGTATTTGTGTTGGATTCTTGCTCCACGAGGGTCACCACCTTTGGATTGAGACTCTTTACCAATCTCAAAAGCCTGTCTCGGTGATTCGTAGTGCTCACACTCTCATCAGGCATATGGTGAAGCTGAAATGGAAAGTTCACAGCCAATGCTTCCCCAGGCCGCACCGCGAGATGTTCGTGCTCCACTTCACACCCTGACATAGCAGCAGCGTTGAATTCAAACGGCACATTGCATGACTTGGCAAGTCGAGATAGCCTGTGGCCCACTAGATTAAGCCCGCCGCCACGAGCATAAGCGGAAACAGAATCATCGATGCCAGTGATTTTGAGGTGTGGTGGCCCACCGGGCCTTGCTGCGAGGGCCTGAATTAGAGACACCCACTGGGTGCCCTGCGCGATCTGGAAATCAATGATGTGAACCATGTTCTCCCCTTTAAGAGCCTCTGCAATCGCGCCGTTTGCCGACATGTACCCAAATTTGAAGTATGGGCATGCTTCATAAAGGATGTGCATGTATGAAAGGAGGTCGGAACTCGCGGGGTTCTTTACATTTCAAAGCTTTGTATATCGAACTACCCGAGGAGGCTCGCCGAGCCACAAGCCCTTCCAACAAGTAGGCTCCCAACCGTTGGATGGCTCCCCAGAGACTGAAACCATCGGCCTTAGCTCGGACATAAGCCATTCCACCGCAAAAAAGTCCTCCTCGGCCACAGCTCGAGCACAAGCTATAAGCACCTGCTTCAAATCTCCTTTAGGTTCAATCACTTGCTTCCACTTCTCAGGTTCTAGAGAGAGGTGGCTTGCAAAGGAGGTTTCAAAGCTGTTGACTATATTATCCGAGTCTGGTCCAAGCATTGCAGTCTCTAGCTCCCGTAGTTTGTTCTTTAGATCATGTGGATCCTCGGTAATACACGAAACACTTATAGGGGACCCATAGGTATTGTCCGATTGGCTATCCTGCTGAGAAATTGGGCTCCCACTCGAAGAAGAAAAGCTAACAGAAGATGGTGGCGAATTTTGTTTCGTACAAACAGGAGCAGCCAAAGATGACTCAAGAGTGCAGTATTGCTCTTGAGTAGATTTCTGAGGTGGAATATTCCCTCTCTGGGAATTATCGTCGGAGGAGAGATAGTGTAGATCTTGGTGATTTTGTGGCAAAGACTGCAACTCCGCTGTAACCGGCATGGGTTTTTTATCATAGTACGGTTGCTGGGAGTTATCTGGGTATCCGTACTGTTTAGAGGATTGCATGGATATGTTAGCAGCCGAATGCTTTACAGGAGAAGCTGTCATGTCAGATTCGTAAATTGACTTGGCTTGCTAAAGTTAGATGACTATCTGAGTTGGATAATTTCTCATAAAAAACAGTTACCTGTCAATATTACTCTTCATCTGTGGGTAGAATCAAACCAATATCTGCAGGAGAGGGAAAAAAAAAAAAAGAAGAAACAAGAAAGTTCCAAACATAAGTGCGCATCCATAAAAGAGAATCCACAAAGAATGAGTCAAAGCAACATAGAGATGATATGTTTGTCACAACCTCCGAAACAGATGCACATAATTTATTATTTATGCACCTGAAAAGTTGATCCATTTTTAGTTCAAATCATAATGTTTCATGGGAAAATGGGTAACCAAAGAGAAAAGAACAGCATTGATCTACCCTTGTCCACATTATTAGAAAATTTTTAAGTTCTCTACCTGCTCGGCAGTTTAATTGAAGATCACAAACAATCCAAATTATAACTTTATATTACTAAATTGCAGAATGCAAGAATGTCGCATGGCGTTACCAACCAATTACTAAGTCAACAATTCTTATTTAACTCAGTCGAATGAAGTGCTGTAATTAAGTATACCTACAAGCTACGAGTACCAGAAAGGATAAATTAAGGACAGACCAGCCAGTTGATCTTGGTCAATCGGAAATGGAAATACAAAGTTCACTATCAAAAGCAGCCACTCTACACTTTCACGGTTTGACAGCAAGATCAAAGATTTCTTTTTTTTTGTTCCGAATGTAATCAACAAAGCAAGTGCTTCAAACTCCTATAACATATCTCAAATTTAACAAGTGAAACAACCAACTAAGGATAAATAGTCCAAGAGAAAACATTATCTATTCACCATCATGATTGGACCAAGTACATACATGAACCTGCCATTTTAATTACATACACTGAAGAAAACATACTGAAGGTCAAATCATCAAGAGTAACATGGGAAAGACTCGGGGGCTATCTATACGACAAGACGATTATTCTTCTTGTCTTCTGAAGCGAACGCATGCCATGACGGAGAGACTCCAAGCATGCCTAAACGTGCTATTGATTTGTAGAAAGTGCAATCTGTCATCATGCCAAGCTTTAGTTTGAGCCTTCTTTTTGTCTAAGTAATTTCAAACTCAAGGACAAGGTTGTTTTTTACGAAGTAGAATAGAACAACGCAGATGTTATAAAATATTAAGGTCAGATATGAAAGATTGTTTTGATTTTTGGAAGGAGACAAAAGAAATTCACATTTACAGTTGGGTCTAGTGAATAAATGGCCTCATGTAAATTTGTCTAATCTCCATGGAAATTGTTTGTCTCATAAGAACAAAATGCTATGAAACGACTTACTAGTAGGATTAATTAATCATTTCGTAATGGAATATACATCACATATCCTGGATCAAGTAAAGACTTTGGGTTTCAGTATAGTAGTCTACATTAGCATATAAATAAATATACTTTGATTTTTGTGACTTGCACTTGTTCGTTGGTTGAGATATGCTAAAGAACAACTTACGGCCAACTACTTGAAGTCACCAACTGGTACTTTATTCTTCTTGCACATGGAAATGGTCATAGAACCACAGATGGGTGGGAAATACCTACTCATGTTGATTCATTGTGATGTACTCGTATTAGTTTTATATTTGGGTCTAGGATTTGATTAATTAGTTTCAAACTTCACTACCAAATTTTCTTGATGGGTAGGGTAGAAGAGGATCATACGGGGACCAATTAAGGTTAAGAAGGGAACAGAGAACGAAAGAGGTACTTCTCTAGTTTATCAATCATCCAAATAGCCTGGAATTAGTGTTCTGCAGAACCTAATGTTTTATAATTATAATAGCAGCACAAATATTCCCACATGGATCAGGTTATGCAGCAAAAAGGAAAAAAAAATAGGGAAATTAAAAGTTCCACTTATCATCTGAAATTTGACGAATTCAATGAATGTTTAGAAAGATTCTAAAGCAAATCAAAACAAACAAGGGTTGCCAATGATTTGGACGTAGCTACACATAGCTCACAACACATTTTTTCTGCATTCATTGGGGACAACATGTAGGGAATCTTAAGAAATTCCGATCTCGCATAGAAAATTGCACGAAATCTTTACAAGAGCATCACACTTGACTCTTGCTACATACTCCAATGACTAATGCGTACCAACCCTTTTATTTTCTCAGGAAAAATGCTAACGACCTATCTAAAACTCAATCATGGGTATGGATTTCACAAAATTTTCAACCAACATGGAGAAGTATTCCGAGTTGCTGCATATCTGAGTATATTTGGATAAGTGAAAGAAAACAAATTAATAGGAGAAGGTGAAATGACGAGGAAAAGGTAATGAAACCAGCTCTTAATCTCTCTTCACATTTCTTGTCAAAGAAGAAAGAAAATTTCAGCACTTTCTAGAAAATTTCAGCACTTTCTGGGAAATAAACTAACACTTTTTTTTCTACCCATGCAGGAGCTTGAATCAGGTGATCAGGTTTGCATCATGGCAAAGATAATTGCAATTGGTGAAAAGCTCATTACCGCCGCCTAAACACGATAAGAAACGAATTTGATTTAGGGGATATGAGACTCGAAGACACGACGACGGTTCTATTGGCGAGAAACACAGATAGAAATAGAAGGATCATCGATCTATATAATAAAGATGAAAAAAGGAAAAAAAAAAAGAAAAAGAAGTCCCTTTCCACAATCATCAATAAATCGCCATTTCATTATAGTAAGTCAAGATTTTGGACTTTCTTGCCAGGGTTTTGCACAATTTCTCCATTTTGAGTCAGCTTAGTCCAAACATTAACAGCCATACACATCTTACTGCTCCATTTCAAGCTAAACAAATTATCTGGTCAAAGAAACTAGATGTCTGAATATTATCATAAGGTCAGCTCAATAGACATGGACAGGGAAGTTAGGAAGTTGAAAAATTAGGCTCAAACATCAAAAGTAAACATTGCCTTTCCCAAATTCAACAAATTAGATCACCCAAACCACTGAATAACAGCAAATCATTATCAGCAAAAAAAAAAAAAAAAAAAAAAAAGTAAAAGCAAAATCACAATTACAACTAATTCTAGAAGAATAAAACAGGGGGATTTGATGGATTAAACAAAGGGATCCTAATCCTAGATAAGCATGAGCCCCAGAAAATAAATAGGTAAATAAAAGAATCCACACAAATACTAGACTCAAAACTTGCAATCCAAGTTGATGAAAATCGACCTTTTCAAATCCCTAATCCCTAATAAGAACTAAGAATTCCTCTTTTTAATAAATAAAAATTCCTCCTTTACAACAGAAGAGCCCCCGAATCAATGAAAACCAACAAATATAATTCACGGATCCAAAAGATAACCTTGGAAACCAAGGTGATTAACGCTGCAAAACTCAAAAAAAACCCACATCATGATTCCTCAAAACAACAACATGATTCGCACATCACTTGGGTCCATTCATGATGGGTAATTCCTGTTGAAAACTCATGAAAAAACTCAAAATTTAAATTAAATTCTACACATACATACCTCTTAGAATCCGAAGATTTTGGGTTTAACTATTAGGAGGAGTGCTCAGAGGAATCGAGGATTCAAGGAGCTCATTTGGAGAGAGAGAGAGAGAGAGCGAGAGAGAGAAAGAGGAGACCTACCTTAAAGGAGAAGAAAGGGAAAGACCAAACCCGACAACAAATGCCCCCTGCTCTTGTGTGAAATAACGTTACTGCCACTGCAGGGAACTATTCCTTGGAGTTTGCATTTTCACTGTAGGTGCATGAATATATATCTGAGCGCCTGACTCCGTGTGAAAGGACAAAAATGCCCCTAGCAAATTTTCCCCTTTTTATTTATTTATTTATTTATTTTAATTTTGTCCTGTAACATAATCCTAGAAGATATTTTTGTAAGCTGGAATGTTTTCTATCTCTAAAATAATGTTATTTTAATTACAACATAATTTTTAACCTAAATTTTCAAAATTTTTGAAATTAAGCCACGTAGCCTAATTTAATTGATTACGGATTAACACATCGTTGATGAAACAGTAATATAATATTTTAATATTAACGTATTATTAATTACAGTATTGTTATCTCACTTGGAGATGTCAATAGATACGAATATTTAAAATTTTATTCGAATCTGAATCCGAACGAAATGCATTTATCTTTAAACGGATATGGTTTCGGATATGAATATATAAAAAATAAAAATTCGACGAATTTGAATTCGAATATGAATTTTGACTGTAGCCGATCTAAACCCGAATTCGATCCGAACCCAAACCCCGAATTCGAATCCGATCCCGAATTGATTTTACATTATAATATATATATATAATTATATATATATATATATATATATATATATTATATATATATATATATATATATATATATATATATATTTAAATTTATATTTTAAAATTTTAAATTTAATGTAATATATTTTGAAATATTGTAAAGAGAAATAATTGTTTCGAGTTTAGATTTTCGGGTTTGGTTCGGATTTGGAATTTGGATTTTCGGATTTGGTTCGGATTCGGGTTTTAAATTTTGGGTTAGGTTCAGACTTGGATAGGGATTTTTAAAATTCGTTGGATTCGAATTAAGATTCGAATTTCCGATCGATTTGATATTTAGGTTTGGATTTGGGTTCGAATTTTTCGCCTCGAATTTGACTTATTTACATCCCGAACCTCATTTTTATATTAGTATTATATTAATATTTAGTCAGCTAAATTAAATAGTGTAACTTGATTATAATAATATTAAAAATTTGAGCTAGAAAATATAATAAATTAAAGAATGAAAATCAAGACGTCGCCAGGCTCATAATAAGAAGCGCAAACATGCAATTTTATCTTTACACTTTTAATTATCAAACTATATGGCACGCGAAACTTTAATTCTCAAATATTAATCTATAATCATTTTTGGTTCAAAATTTTTTAATTATTGTAATCAAATTTTAGAATCTAATTTAAATCACTAAATATTAACATATTAAAGGTAAAAAATTGATGTGGCATTTTAATTATGATTGTGCTTATCAATTATAATACTGTCACATTTTATTTTTGCGACACTTAGTTAAATAGATTGAAAATTTTAATTATAATAATTTAAAAAATTTGAATAAAAAATTATTATAAATTAAAATTTGAGAACTAAAATATCATGAGGAAAGTATAATTTATCCTAATAATAATAAATTAAAAATCAAAAAAATATATTGGGTATAATTTTATGTGCAAAATTCAAGAAATATCATGCATATATAAGGTTACTTGCTTAACCACAGCAAAATTTATACACGCTATTACAAATAATTGAATATAAATATTTTGAATCGATAATTGAGTAGAGCTTATATATTTTTAAAAGTACAAGTTAATTTATATTTGTAAATTTTTTATTATTAAATTTGTATTGCGATTTGTGCTATTATAAAGTCAACTTAAAAGAGAGAAAGAAAAAAATAAAAATACAAATTTCAATTAAATCTAATGAAAAAAAATTTACAAGGACAAATGGACTTGTACTTTTAAAAATATATAAATTCTACTCTCGATAATTTACGTCCAACGAATCATTATTGCTACCGGATCATATCGTTTCAATATAGAAGCTCTACCTCCGAAATTGTATTGCCAAGCTATTTCATTTACTTGAATTACTTAAGATAGCTACAAAAATACTAACGACTACATGTTGATAACATAAAATAATAATCTACATTATAGGGTTTGAATTTCAGATTTGATTGTCGAATTTGGATTTGGGGTTTTTTAAAACCCGCCCCAAATTCAATCCATCGACATTCTTAGATCTAAACAAGAATAAAGTAGCCAATTTGGATACTCAGATATAAATTGATGCATGATGAAAAATACTGAACTTTTTGTTGTGTTATTCTATTAGCTGATGTTAAGTTGTGGTAAGTAGTTTTTTCTTGTCAATAAAATTAACTTGCATAAAATGAGCCAATTTGATATAACTATAAAAGTTTAGCGAGCATTAAATTCATTTTTAAAAGAATAAAAAGTTAAAAGCAAAGCTTTGACAAAAGTTTGGTGGGCACCATTGCAATTAATCGTTTTTAGAAACTAACAATAATTTATAGTGTACTTGTCCAAATAAAAACCTAGTTAGTTTTTGACATTATCCATATTCAGATAAGCATAAAAGACACAAACCATTAAAACTACATATGTACCACGTAAATTTGTTTAAGAAAATGTATATTGTTCCCAAACTTCTTTTTAACTCTCTATAAATAGGCTAATTAAATTGCACGGTCGCACGGTCCTCAAACCATATTCCTAATATATATATATATATATATATATATATATATATATATATATATATATATATATATATATATATATATATATAGAGGAAAGTTTATATATTTTTAAAAGTACAAGTATATTTATGTTTGTAAATTTTTTATCATTGAATTTGTATTTTTGTAAAGTCAACTAAAGAAAGAGAAAGATAAAATAAATATACAAATTTCAATACAAATTTCAAATATAAAAATTTATAAATAAGTATGTGCTTGTACTTTTAATAAACATGTAATATATATATATATATATATATATATATATATATATATAAATTCTGGTGATATTTTGATTCTCAAACTTTAATTTAATGTATTTTTTATTCAAACTTTTTAAACAGTTGCAATCAAGTCCACGGTGCAATTTAGTTACTTAAATAATGATGTGTCGTTGATGCGATAGTGAGATAATATTAATTTTTGTATTTTTTAATGTAGAAATAATTAAAATGTCATGTTATTGTCATATCAACTACATATTATTATTCAAACAATAAAATTATAATATAGAACTTATTAATTATAATAATATAAAAAATTCTAGCTAAATATTATAATAAATTAAAAACTAAATATTATAATAAATTAAAAATTGATCGCAAAAGTGTAACACCCTCTTAAATTAATATACTAACTAATTCATAAACATATAATGTAATGTTCATTTGCCATTAATTGAACCAACACAAAAAGTCATCAAAACAACAAGACAAAAGCTATCACCAAACATTGGAATTTTCTCAAAATAATCAACCACATAATTAATCACCTACCACCTACTAACAATCACAGCAAAAATTAATCAAATTATGTTACCTAATTGCAACCCGGTTTAATCAATTACTTCTAGGAGCAATTAATTCATCAAATCACTCCTTAAAAGCACTAGTAAGTAGTAAATGAGAGGGTTGGTTGAGCTTTGCACTTAATAATAAAAATTGAGCCCAATTGTATTGAAACGTTTCTCTAATAACAGAAAAAATGTACAGTTGAATTTAATGCTCGCGTCGACATTAAAGAAATGTTGTTGACAATAAACGCACGTGTAATATTTGACTTGTCAAAGCTTTTGTCCTAGTCAAAATGACATGTACACCTAATTAATGAATCATTACTTGTTAGTTTCTTTCCAATCTTGTTTGATATATATATAATCAGTTTTAGACAAGAAGATCATTGATAAAATTAGGCTTTGACTATTAACAACAACAAATGATTAGTTTTATTAGATTTTTTATTTTTAGATGAAAAGATGTGCAGTTATGATAATAGTGATCCCCTATAGGATTTATTAGATAGTTGGTAAAAAAATATAATTTAAAAAATAAAAATAGTCAAATGAGTAGATCTAACAGCAGAAAACTTGATAGCACTAATTATTTGATGATATTGATAGTATAGTAGCCGGACTGGAATTGATATTAGTAAAATAATATTTAATATTGACAAAATGGATATGCTGAATCTAATTATATTTTGAATTTTTTTGCTTTAGTAATAGTAGATATTGGTCTTCAATTTTCTTAGGCCAGCATAATCGATCCGTTAACTTCATAATCTAATCTGCATTTAGGGCACGTCTGGCTCAAACTAGGAATCACAATGTATCCGAATTGAAAATAAAGTGATAAAAGCTTTAATTTTTTTGGTTCATAAAGGGAATCGAATGAAAATCGTGTTCAAATTGAAATTCATAATCAATATTTAAACTTAAAATTTAAATTTATAATGCAAATTTCAGTTCAAAGTAAAAATTTAAACTTGAACTTAAAAAGTTAAAATTAAATTTTGAATTTATAATTCAAATTCAAAATTATAATTATAATTTAAATTAAATATAAATTAAGTGTAAATAATTATTAGTGAAATAAAAGGGGTTTCTTTTCTCAATATTATCAAAATTAATTCCCACCTTTAATTTATGAGGAGAATTATTTTGGAGAAATTTGATATATTCATAAAAATAAAGAATACGAATCTCTCAAGGGGGTGGGCGAGAACGGCCGTAGGATTATCGAGCACATCTCAACCCACACAGCACACGAACGCAGTGGAAACAGGATTTTTCGTAGATAAATGTAAACGAGAACAATAGTAGAAAACAAGGACGAGAATAACTAAACAAATAAAACGAATAAGAAAATACAAAGACACAAGATTTACGTAGTTCGACCAACAATGTATCGACCTATGTCCACGGGCAAGACCACCTCAATGCGTTCTTCGATTAATCCACGACATAAAAGTACAAAGAGTAAAATTGGATTACAAGAAACTCTCTCATGGAGGCTCTCCACGTTTTTCCTCTCAATTAAGATTTTTTCAATGAAGCTCTAAAAAATAAAAGATAAATCACAAAAGTTAATATAACTCTAAAAACCTAATTCTAATAGGAAACGATCTCCACCGTCCATCCGAGTTTCCAATTCGTCGTTGATATCCTCTTTAAAATATTCTTAAAGCATCCCTAATCTTTAAGAACAAGATTGGATCAAATTAGGATCAAATCTAACAAATTCAATTCGTCGCGGAGTTGAATATCGTGATATCGTCTCGAAACATGATTTTACATAATCCAACAATTCTCCTACTTAAAAACATGTGTCGAATTCCATAAAACACAAAATTGAAGATCTTGCCAAATTCCCACTCTCCTCACGTAGCTCCAAGACTGAGAGAAGTCATACTCCAATTGAACTTCTCTCGAGTCACTGGCTTCGTTAAAATATCCGCTGGATTAGTATCTGTGTGAATTTTCAACAATAAGATAAAACCCTCATCCACCACATCTCTCACGAAGTGATAATGAATATCAATGTGTTTCGTCTGAGAGTGAAATGCCGGATTCTTCGCGAAGTGTATTACACTTTGACTATCACAATTCACTTCTACCACATCTTGTTTTACTTTCAATTCTCCTAAAAGTCTTTTTAGCCAGATAGCCTCCTTACAAGCATGTGTCACTGCTATATACTCCGCCTTCGTCATCGACAAAGTCACTACCGACTGAAGCTTCGACTCCCAGCTAATAGCACCACCGCCCATGGAGAAAACATAACTCGTGGTAGACTTTCTTCTGTCTTTATCTCATGCGAAATCTGCATTCACATGTCCGACGCACTCCAAACTCGCAGAACCATAACAGAGTGGGAAATCCGCAGTGCCTCTTAAATATCTGAGAATCCACTTCACTGCATTCCAATGTTCACAACCTGGATTCGCCATATACCGACTCACTGCTCCCACTGCCTGAGCAATGTCGGGTCTCGTGCACACCATGCAAACGTAAGGCTCCGTACTGCCAATGAATATGGTACCTGAGCCATGTCGGCCTTTTCTGCTTTCGTATCCGTGCTCGGCTGACAATTTTAAATGAATAGGAAACGGGGTAGAAATTGGCTTTGCATTCTGTAAGTTGAAGCGCCGCAGAACCTTCTCCACATAACTTTTCTGTGAAAGACAAACTTTCCTATTCTCTCTCCCGTAGTACCTTCATCCCGAGTATTTGATTCACAGTTCCTAAGTCCTTCATATCGAACTCAACGGCTAGCTGAGTCTTCAAGATAGATATCCGACCCTTGTTATTTCCGGCGACCACCATGTCGTCGACATATAATAATAAAATACAGAAGCTCCCGTCATTATAATCGTAGAAATATCCACAATGATCCGCTTCAAGCCTATCAAAACCCAAACTCATACTGAAGGAATCAAATCACTTGTACCAACACCTTGGCACATGTTTCAAGCCACACAACGATTTGTTCAACCGACAAACCAACTACTCTTACATTTTTCGACAAAGCCTTCTGGTTGCGACATATATATCTCCTCCTCCAGGTCACAATACAAGAATGCTGTTTTTACATCCATCTGCTCAAGCTCCAAATCCATGACCACTGCGATTGCCAAAACAACCCGAATAGTGGTAGGACGAACTACCAGTGAGAAAATCTCATCGAAGTCGATACCTGGCTTCTGAGCATATCCCTTCACCACCAATCTTGCCTTGAACCTCTCCACATTCCCATCTATATCCCTTCGGCAAATCAACAAGTTTCCAAGTCCTGTTCTTCCGAATTGACTCCATCTCTCCCTCCATCGCGCATTGCCACTTCCCAGCATCGGTCGACTCACAAGTCTCCTTATACGAAGTCGGTTCATCTTCCTCCGCCAAAGCAACATATGCACTAACATGGTTAGTAGAAGGAATAAATGAAGTAATATAGTCATTATACCTCGCAGGAGGTCTAATAATCCTCCTAGGACGCTCGGAATCTGCTGGCGACTCTACCGGTGAATTTGTATTTTCGGATGATTGCAGAGATTCCAAGTCTGGTTCATCATCAACCACTTCATCGTCCTGCTGTGTTTGTTCACCTTGCACCTCATCGCGCGCTTCAAAGAGCTCAATTGGAATCATAGTATCATCATCTTGCTTTTCTTTGGTGCCTTGAAAGGACCCTTCATTGAAGACAACGTCACGACTTACGACTATTTTGTGGGTAGTAGGGTCCCACAATTGATACCCCTTAACACCTTTCGCATAGCCAAGAAATATACACCTCCGAGAGTTCTTATCCAATTTTGACCTTTTCTCCTTCGATATCCACGCATAAGCATCACATCCAAAGACACGAAGATAGGAATAATCAACAGACTTGTCGCTCCAGACTTCTTCAGGAATTTCCAAACCAAGTGATTTTGTTGGCACTCGATTAATCAAATAACAAGTCGTGCTCACGACTTCCGCCCAAAATCTCTTGTCGAGTTTTGAGGTACTCAACATGCTACGGGCCCACTCCATGAGTGTTCTATTTAACCTCTCCGCTACAACGTTTTGTTGCGGCATACCAGGTATCGTGAAATGCCGCTTAATTCCATGCTCATTACAAAACTTATCAAATTCTCTTGAACAATACTCCCATCCGTTATCAGAATGTAGGCACTTAATTTTTAAATCATTTTCATTCTCCACAAGAGTTTTGAACTTCTTAAAAGTCTCAAACACATTGGACTTTCGCTTTAGAATATATACCCAAGCCTTCTGGGAGTAATCATCAATGAATGAAACGAAGTAAGAACATCCACCCAACGAAGTATCGGGTGACTCCCAAGTATCCGAATGAATCAACTCGAGATGATTCTTACTTTTTTGATGTGATAGAGAAAAAGACAACCTTCGTTGCTTCCCGTAGATGCAATCTTCACAAAAATCTAATGGCGCAGACTTGTAACCTAAAAGAAGTTCACGGTTGGATAATACCTGCAATCCGCGCTCGCTTATGTGTCCTAAACGGCGATGCCACACCGTTAAAGACTCCACCTTTGCGCTTGCAACAACCGCTTCTCCCACTTGAGTCTCGCCCACTAATCTATAAAGATCACCTACTTGCTCTCCTTTCATCAACACCAAACAATCTTGACATACCTTCAAGTGATCTTTCTCGTTGATGAATTTAAACCCTTGGTTGCAAAATTTTCAAAGTGATAGAAGACTTTTCTGAAGTGCAGTAACATGTCGAACATTAGAAACCGTCCGAATAACACCATCAAACATCTTGATCCGAACGTCTCCCACTGCAACCACCGGACATGCCGTGTTGTCACCCAAATAGATAACTCTACCATCCCGTGACTTATAAGAATGAAATCACTCCCTATAGGGAGTCATGTGGAATGATGCCCCCGAATCCAAGATCTAATGATAAATAAGCTCGGATCTATCCAATGTGACTAACGCATCTCCGTCCGCCGAACTAGCCGACTTAGCATTCGCTTCGGCTATATTACGTTGAAAATTATTTGAATCGGATTTACCATCAACTCCTTTAACCCGATAATCTTTCTTCACGTGCCCCAACTTTTCACAATTCCAGCACTTTACTTTTTTTTTGCCCTTGGATTTTGATCTCGACTTTCCTCGATTACCATGCTCCCTCTCGAAAGGTCTTTCCCGTGTTATCATAGTCTCCTTCGAAGAACTTCCTTCACTAGACTTCTGCCTTATCTCCTCGGTAAGTAATGATGCAACAACCGACTCCATCGCAAGGGTTTTAACATGGCTCAAGTTCATAATCAAATTATCCCAAGTTTCTGGCATCGAGCAAAGTAAAATACTTGCCTTTTCTTCTTCATCGATTCTCACATCTAGGGCAGCAAGCTTGTTCACGATAGAGTTGAATGTACTTAGATGTTCTTGTACCTATGCCCCGTCCTTCATCTTTAGATTGTACAATTGTCGTCTTAAGAAAATTTTATTCACCAATGACTTTCCTTCATAGAGATTTTTTAATTTATCCCAAATTTCTTTTGCGGTAGTCTCGGTCTCCACATTGAATAGCACCGAATAATCCAGTGCCAAATATAGGTTTGTCAAAGCCATCCTGTCCTTCTCTTCAAATTGTTTATCCATCATTCATTCCGGCTTATTCTCCTTTCCTTACAGGGCGATCTCACAAACATCTTTAATCAAAACTGCTTGCATCTTCAGTTTCCACAACGCAAAGTTCGCTCCATCAAACCGAGAAATCTCATACTTTGTTGTTGATGTCACGTCCCGGGGTCGAAACTACGACCCGAGCTCGCTAACAGATCCGCCATCTGTACGGAAACTGCCGTACAGACGAAGCGTCTAACCTGCAAAAAGAATCAACTACAGCTAAACAGATATCAGAGCTGAAAGTGAACTACTGTAAAACTAACATCAATCACTGTACAACTGAAAATAAAGATACAATGTCCATCTCCCAAATATCCTCATATACAAAGTCCTCTAATATATAAAACCCAAAAGGAAGATGTCTCCAATAAATACATCAGTGTACCAGCTCTCAAAACACAAATATCCTCACTACATCAGTCTCTCAAAACAAGGAAGAGTACAACTCGATCCTCACTACAAGATCACTCAACACGAACTCTCAAATGTGAGGGGTACAGCTACTCTCAGGACGACATCTGGTAGGGATCTAACTCGCGACTCCCTTACCTCGATCAGCCGGATCAGCAACCGGTGCCGCAAGAACAGAAGTAGAGGTCCCTGGGAAAAAACACCACGACGGGTGTGAGAACTACATCCCAAAGTAGTTCTCAGTGGGTACCGCCAACAAGCCCGACGGTCTGCCCACTAAGTCCACTAGAGGCATAAAGTAACAGTGCAATGAAATCTGGAAAGAAAAGCTGGAAATACTCTACAGCTACTATGCCTCTATCTAGATGCTCAAGGGTGGAACAGAAAGAAATATGTACCACTACTAACCCGACTCAAATCACCCAATCTACACTGACTGCCACATCGGGTCCAGTCAAACCTGCGCCTACCTACTGCCTGACGTCCACGGAGGAGAGGACTTACGTAGGGCGTCCCGTGACTGCCACCCTCGCCAAAACTGCCTCAACAGGCCAACCATCGCATCCACTGCGGCATCTCAGGGGCGCGACCCCAACTGAGCAAACTGCGCGCATAGAGTATCGAACAATTGGCACATGCAGGCTATAGTCCAAATCCACGCTCACTCTCCGAACAAAAGGACTCCTGACCCCTCACTGTCTCGCACCACAGTCGGAGCACTCTCGACACTCAGCTAATCAAATCTCACGATCAACAAGATCGACCAAACCAGAAGAACACTGTCTCACTCACTAGCCGGAAAACTACACAGCCGAGACCCACTGTCACTCAGACAACTCCCAAAGATACCCTGATCAATAAACTGACTATCAGACTCCACTCGGTCCCCGGACACGAGTGTAGATGCACCCCACAAATACCCCGACCCCTCGGCCCACTATCTGGGCGAGGCAGAATCTAAGTCCAGAATGAAATAATAATGATAGTGTGAGAGTGTCTATAGCAATAAAATAACCTAGCCCAGGTTGGAGTTTTCTACTAGACTGGCTGAACATGCAGCATATGACAGGGGTGCTAGGTCAAGTCCAAAGATAGCAATAAATAAGAATGTGGTGGGGAAATAATAAGAACACATGATAACTGAATAAATAAGGAATCTCAACTCATGCTCTTTAACATGCTATACCGGAGATAAAATAAAACATGCACATCCCTATACAGCTAGAATTAGTGAATAGATCGCAAATCTTGAAAGCGAGGCCACCCACCTGACAAGTCGAACTGTCAAAAGTCCTACAGTTGATAATACCAGAAAACAGCCACTCAGATTCCAAACTGGTCCAGCACTGTCCACAATGCTCCTGGGTACAACCAAAGCTGTCGTTACACTTACATTCCAAAATCTGCCGAGAAATAACACACTAAAAATTCAGCTGCGAAGGTGCGATAATTTCACCTGCTAACAGTGCTCGAAAAATTCCAAATAAAATATCCCTGCGATCTACGCGTCGCTAGCTTCGAAACGAATACCTGCACATCAAATTCCGAGTTTCCTACGTTGATATATAAAATCGGCAAGAGAAGCACCCCAAACTAAACTGCACAAAAGTCCGCAGATAAAAACTCGGGAAGAAGAAAGATTCTCACCTTCGAAGCAAACTCAGGAAATTCTGAGAAAAATCCAGGAGATTCCTCATGAGAAGTAGATGAGAATCGCCTTTTGAATCACCTCGATCCGATGTCGGTGCGCAAAGTTACGGCTAAAACTCTGCGATGCTGTCCAAAACTGAAATCTGCACCAGGGCTCCAAAGATGATGAAATTTACCTAACTCGAAGCAAGATTTAGCCTTCCTCTTCAATATGAAAGATGTAGGTCTCTGAGTCCTGGTGAATTCCCCGCAAAAATCAGCTTAAAATTCCACTTCTTCAGCCCTAGGGAGCAAAAACACTGAGCATTGCTCAAAACCACATCCAGAATCTCAGCTGTACACAACAATCCCAAAGATGGCTTAATTTACCTAACTTAGAGTCCAAATTGGAAGTTCCACAAAATACGAAAATTGGATCTCTGTAAGTCCTGGAAATTTACCAACAAAAATCAACTTAAAATTCCATTTATACATCCCAGGGGAGTAAAAACACTAACCTCTGCTCGAAATCTCAAACTGAAATCAAGTGTCTCAAAGATTGCTATATTTACCTGGTTTAGAGCTTCAATTAGGTCTCCTCTTCAATACCAAAGTTGTAGACCATGAAGTTGTGAAGAGGACCACGCAAGAATCATCCCAAAATTCCATTTCTACAATCTGGAGACCTCCTGGAAGAAAATGCGACGAAGTTGAACCCAAAACCAGCAATGATCAAGCTCCAACAATGGTGGCTTCTTTGATGAAGAAGGAGAAGATGGAGGCTGCTTCATGGACTCCTTAGCAGCTAAGAGGAAGAAGTCCAAAAGAGAAACCCCAGCCTAAAGCCCCTTAAATAGCCTTAAACTAATCCACAATTGGGCTTAAGGTGCAACACACACACTTCACCAACTCCCCTCTCACAACCCCCCCCTTGCACCAGATCCGGTGCAAGGGGGGTCGGACCAAATGGTCCGACCGACGGGTCCCCGCCACGCGGCACGGCCCGGCCCACGCGCGGGCGCGGGCGCGCGCCACGCGCGCGCGTGCATGCGCGGCGCACGGCTGCCGGTGCACCGCGCGTGCACCGGGCGCCCGCCCGGACTCCTGCACCGGGTGCAGCGCACCCCGTGCACCGCGCTGCACCGGCGGTCCATGGGCCGTGAGCCAGCCGCCGTGAGCCCGGTCCACCATTCCAGCAACACCAAAAACCTTAATTTAAGCCCAAAAATGTCCAGAAAAAGTGTACTTCGCACCGTTTTTTCGCGCTGAGTCCAAATCAACAAACCGATTTGCCAAATTCCAACTCTAAAAATTCCCGAAGGCAACCGGAGAGGTAATCCTTTATCCAAACTTCGCCCGGAGTCCAAATTTGACATCTACGTCGCGCGAAACCACCTCTAAACACTCGACGGGTCCTCCAATTACCCACGCGATCCTTTTAAACCCGAAGTCCACCACTTGTGTCCAAATTGCGCGCAACCACCACCGACACACCACGCAGACCTCCGGTGATGCAACTAAATTCCAAATTGCATCACAAATCCATTTCTCGGGCCCGACAGGCGCACAAACACTCCCAACGGCCACTAAAGGCTGCCCAACAACCAGCAAACCCTACACGGGGGATTCCGGGACCTCACATCCTCCCCCACTAAAAGAAAGTTTCGTCCTCGAAACTAGATCAAGACCATCAGGAGTCACAAATACCACGGGTAGGTATCCATCAATACGCCTCCAGCTCCCGAAACACCACTCACTCCCCGTGATTACTCCGCAACAACAACAACAACACAAGTACGGTATGGCCCGATGTGCAATTCTCTCATCTCTCGAGCCAGAAATTGCAACGGGCGTCCCTCGTACTCCAACACTCACAGATCTCAAAGGGCAAGTCAATCACGGGCGAGGAAAAACACATCACTCCTGAGCTGAGACGTGAAATGCCAAAAGGCTCCAATAAAAGGCTGGGGAAACTGACATAACCACTAGTGCAACGCGCACCAAACCACATCCTGGGTCAACTCAACCAAGGCCACCCGAAGCATACCCACACTTTCATCCAATGAGGAAAAATCCAATAAGTTGGGATCTTCACTCGGTTACTTCTCGATCCAAAACCACCCGAGTGGCCTACTCAACTGCAGGCTACCCTCAAAAGGAATCCTCAAGAGACACCATCTCATGCCACAGTTGGTCACTCAACATGCTATCATAACCTCGACGGACCCACGAGTCGAAGTCGATCTCCCAACTAACAAAGAACATCCTGACGGTGACCAAACCATCGGTGAACGGGACCGAAAACTAGCTCAAAAGGTGATCATAATACTGATGCCCGAACTTGCGGTCAAAAGTCCGAACCATCACCGCCAACCGCATAACTCTCACTCAAGATGCCGAAAGCTGTAGTCTCCACTGGTGCCCACATGGCAGAAACTGTAAACTGAAGCTGAATCTTAATCTATCATAGTAGAGCACAGAAATGCTGAGAAATCAGAACTGATAGCCAAGCAGGCATGGCCTACGCCCAGGTATATCAATCAAAGCTGGAAATAAAAGGCGTACAGAAAAGCTCAACTGTGGGATCCAAGCTGCCTACTAAAACAGCGGTTCATCCTGCCACAATACTCATAGGGTTGGACTGATGAAGTGCGGACCGAAGATCAACCCACGGTACTCCACAGCCAGTAAGGGAGGCATCACTTTAACTCGCAAATCCATCTCCCAACACTGGAATATTAACATTGGCGCTGGTATTAGTCTCATTATCCATTAGCCATGCTCTCCCGGCACTGCCAAGTCTAAGAAGCTCCTCACATCAAGAATAAATGTTGGTCTCAGCCAATCTTGAATAACATCTATTTGGTTGGGTTCCACCGCCGCTCCAAAGGCTAGAATAAGGTGACCCAAGAAGGCATGCACTTGGAGCTAAAACTTGTACCTCAATATCTTGGCATACAGCTCCATCCACACAGATATGGTAGCATATCCACAAGTGCTCCTCGTGCCCCAAGTCGCTCAGGGAGTTAATCAAATATCCTTGGAGAACACCACTCCCAAACCGTCCAGGTACAACTAGATCACACACTTCCCAAATCTCAAAGACAACAGGGCATTAATTATTCCATTGGGCCTCACAATGCTCTCCTAATGCCCTTGCCGTACCCCGAACGCCATCTAGGCGAAGTCCTCGGCTGTCAGGTTCCACGTAGATACTCCCATCATACACTAACTGCCGGGGTATAACTCCATCAAAAGGTCCTAAATACCACCCGGACCTGTCTACACTCGAACCATAAAAGGACCCTCACAGTCGTGTATCAACGGCGTGGCATCACCACCGTATACCAACGGCGTGGCACTAGGTCAAGCGGACCCCTCGATCCATCAGATCCTGCAACTGTGCCATCAGCTCTCCCATTTCTACAGGCGATATCCAATGAGATGCTGTCATTGAACGCAATCTCTCATAAGCATGCTTCTATCTCCTCAAGCACAAGATGTACAATTAAATCCTGCATGCTATCACTCAAAGGTAGTATACTCAAGTCATACATGCTCACAAGCATAAAAGATAAAGATTAGACATACATCGATCATATTCTCCAACAAATACGGGAACACCAACATCTAGCATGCCCTCAATCTCGTAGATGAACACTACCACTATATACACTTTCAATGACAACATGAATATCATAACTTGAAATCCTCAATAATTGCTAACATCATGCTTACATCTCAATCATCATCATTAATACACTAGCATGCATGCAGTCTATCAACATAGATTTAGAGGACCGTCCCCCGGTTCTAGAGACGAAACACTCACCTGAAGCGCTTTCCGCAGGCAAAGCCTAAGTCGGTGGAGTGTGAAGACGCTCAGAGTCCAAAATCTGTCAAAACTGCACCCTCGGTACAAGTCGCGCAAGCCTCGGCTCCAAACAGCTGAAAACATCCGGAATTCACTATCTCCAATTTTCTCCAGTTCCAATAGGTTCAGAAACAGTCGCGAACCTATCTGGGTACAACAATAAGGTCCAAAATTACACTTTATTCTAAAATATCCAAGTACATACACTTCTGTTGGAACAGTCCCAAAGATGTGGATTTTTCACCTGTAGCAAGAACTCAGAAAAATCCCACAAAATACTGGCGCGTTCCTCACGTTACTAGCACAATACAAACTCAGCTACCAGACTACACTCTGCCCCCAGGCACGAGTGCAACAAGTCCCACAGAAACCTGTGCGCTCTAACTGTCTCCACCACCGAGCCTCCTCTCGTCTATCCCGCAGAAGGTCAAAATCCTCTCTTTCTGCAGTCAACATCCTGTGGCACTGTGCCATCCAAACCCTAGCACTAGGTCGAAACCTCGAACTGCCATAATTACCACTAAGTCTGCCGGCATAACTCAATGCCTCTACTGCACTGGACACGATCCACAAGCCTCCTCCACAT
This sequence comes from Tillandsia fasciculata, assembly GCA_029168755.2. NCBI lineage: Eukaryota > Viridiplantae > Streptophyta > Magnoliopsida > Poales > Bromeliaceae > Tillandsia > Tillandsia fasciculata. Next base: position 18,996,966 of record CM054944.1, on the reverse strand, counting down.
GCACAACACTAATAGAAACCTGTACCTCAAGTGCACGTGGTAGCAAATCTGCCTCTAGTCCATGCAGGAACACAACAAGCTTTAACTCCGACCGCTGTGATGAATTCACACCTGCGACAACTCGATCCACTACCGTGGCGCCCTCCAACAGGGCGGCACAGACTCATCCGCTCGGTGCAAGTGGTTGTCGCTCAATCTGCCTGAAAGTCAGGACTATATATCCACAAGGGAGCACGACCTCTGTCTCTGCTCACGCTGAGGCGACGAATAAGGTCCTTCGCAGATAACAAACCCACGCTATCGCGGCGCCACTCTGATATAAAACAAAATACTGATGTTGCCATCGGGGTCCACCCGATCTCTGGCATCTTAGCCATCCACTACTTGGGAAAAGACATCAAAATGCCTCTGCCGGGCAATCTGTCCTCCATCACCCGGCGCCAAGCGCCAAATCCAGAACTCACCTCTGGCGGCAGATCCCTATCTACAAGAACTACAACGCCACGCTCCAACACACGCCTATTCCAACGTGGCGTCAATAATCCATAACAGAGGGACCAGCTAACAGAAAGGTATCCCGGCGCAATCCACTCCCAGTCTCACACATCCTATTCGCCTCGCCCCTCGAAATCTGGAGCGCGCAGTTCAACAACTGCAAAAACTCCTAGCACAGGGAGGCTCTCAATTGATCACTCCATCACCACCAACCACGACTCTGCCTCCAAAGACTCCAAACTCAATCTTACGAGTCGGGGTGGTTCATCTGCCCAATCTGGCTCCATAGATCAAACATGTCCCACAGCTCCTCTGCTGTCAACTATCCACCCTACCTCGGCGCCTCGACACTATATATTGGCACAGAAGGGGGTACTCAGTGCTCCAACAACTGTGTCACCAAGACCAGCTGCTCACTCTGTCGCTGATAAGCCTCAGACGATCCTGTCATCAGGGTCCGGAGTTCTCTGACCTCAATCCAGGTATCCGGCCCAAAACCAACCGCTCAAGCTCAACTGCTATGACAGGATGCACGCGGGTCAACACCCAGCGTCGGGGAGACACCGCTCGCCACGACGAAACCACAAAACAGAACACAAAAGCGCTCGACCCAATCCAGCGAAAGCCTAAAGCATGTCACCCGTTCCACAGCATTATGTTGTCTGCAGCCAACATAATCACTTAGGAGAATAAACATGCCAATCACTCCTCCCGTCCCTTGGGAGGGGTATAAAACTCAATCAGGACTCTCGCTAAAAGTCACGACTCTCACGAAGTCAACCAAGGGTCAAACCATAAGCCTAGGGTTTCTAAGTCCACCATGACCTACAACCTAGGCTCTGATACCACTCTAATCTGTCACGCCCCGGGGTCGAAACTGCGACCCGGGCTCGCTAACAGATCCGCCATCTGTACGGAAACCCCGTATAGACGAAGCGTCTAACCTGCAAAAGAATCAACTACAGCTAAACAGATATCAGAGCTGAAAGTAAACTACTGTAAAACTAAATCAATCACTGTACAACTGAAAATAATACAATGTCCATCTCCCAAATATCATCATATACAAAGTCCTCTAATATATAAAACCCAAAAGGGAGATATCACCAATAAATACATCAGTGTACCAGCTCTCAATACACAAATATTCTCACTACATCAGTCTCTCAAAGACAAGGGAAAGTACAACTCGATCCTCACTACAAGATCACTCAACAAGAACTCTCAAAATGTGAGGGGTACAGCTACTCTCAGGACGACATCTGGTAGGGATCTAACTCGCGACTCCCTTACCTCGATCAGCTGGATCAGCAACCGGTGCAGCAAGAACAGAAGTAGAGGTCCCTGGGGAAAAACACCACGACGGGTGTGAGAACTACATCCCAAAGTAGTTCTCAGTGGGTGCCGCCAACAAGCCCGACGGTCTGCCCACTAAGTCCACTAGAGGCATAAAGTAACAGATGCAATACTGGAAAGGAAAGCTGGTAAAATAACTCTACAGCTACTATGCCTCTATCTAGATGCTCAAGGGTGGACACAGAAAGAAATATGTATCACTACTAACTCTCGACTCAAATCACCCAATCTACACTGACTGCCACATCGGGTCCAGTCAAACCTGCGCCTACCTACTGCCGTTACGTCCACGGAGGAGAGGACTTACGTAGGGCGTCCGTGACCAAACTGGCCAGCCAGAGGGACTGCATCGACAAGTCGCAATAGCAAGTAACCCGCCATCCGGAGTGGCACTCGAGGGGCGCGACCCCACCGAGCAAAGTATCTGCGCATCTCTGTCGAGCTCAATGTGGCACATGCAGGCTATAGTCCAAATCCACGATCAACAAGATCGACTGTACTCAAAAGAACCCTGTCTCACTCACTGGCTGGAAAACTACACAGCCGAGACTCTGTCACTCAGACAGTAATCAAAAGACACGATCAACAAGATCGACTAAAACCAGAAGAACACTGTCTCACTCACAGGCTGGAAAACTACACAGCCGAGACCCACTGTCACTCAGACAACTCCCAAAGACACTCTGATCAATAAACTGACTATCAGACTCCACTCGGTCCCCAGACACGAGTGTAAATGCACCCCACAAATACCCCGACCCCTCGGCCACTATCTGGGCGAGGCAGAATCTAAGTCCAGAATGAAATAATAATGATAGTGTGAGAGTGTCTATAGCAATAAAATAACCTAGCCCAGGTTGGAGTTTTCTACTAGACTGGCTGAACATGCAGCATATGACAGGGGTGCTAGGTCAAGTCCAAAGATAGCAATAAATAAGAATGTGGTGGGGAAATAATAAGAACACATGATAACTGAATAAATAAGGAATCTCAACTCATGCTCTTTAACATGCTATACCGGAGATAAAATAAAACCTGCACATCCCTATACAGCTAGAATTAGTGAATAGATCGCAAATCTTGAAAGCGAGGCCACCCACCTGACAAGTCGAACTGTCAAAAGTCCTACAGCTGATAATACCAAAAAAATAGCTACTCAGAGTCCAAACTGTTCCAGCACTGTCCACAATATCTCCTGGGTACAACCAAAGCTGTCGTTACACTTACATTCCAAAATCTGCCGAGAAATAACACACTAAAAATTCAGCTGCAAAGGTGCGATAATTTCACCTGCTACCAGTGCTCGAAAAATTCCAAATAAAATATCCCTGCGATCTACGCGTCGCTAGCTTCGAAACGAATACCTGCACGTCAAAATCCGAGTTTCCTACGCTGAGATATAAAATCGGCAAGAGAAGCACCCCAAACTAACTGTACCAAATTCCGCAGATAAAACTCGGAAAGAAGAAAGATTCTCACCTTCGAAACAAACTCAGGAAATTCTGAGAAAAATCCAGGAGATTCCTCACGAGAAGTAGATGAAATTTGCCTTTTGAATCACCTCGATCCGATGTCGGTGCGCAAAGTTACGGCTAAAACTCTGCGATGCTGTCCAAACTGAAATCTGCACCATGGGCTCCAAAGATGATGAAATTTACCTAACTAAAAGCAAGATTTAGCCTTCCTCTTCAATATGAAAGATGTAGGTCTCTGAGTCCTGGTGAATTCCCCGCAAAAATCAGCTTAAAATTCCACTTCTTCAGCCCTAGGGAGCAAAAACACTGAGCATTGCTCAAAACCACATCCAGAATCTCAGCTGTACACAACAATCCCAAAGATGGCTTAATTTACCTAACTTAGAGTCCAAATTGGAAGTTTTACAAAATACGAAAATTGGATCTCTGTAAGTCCTGGAAATTTACCAACAAAAATCAACTTAAAATTCCATTTATACATCCCAGGGGAGTAAAAACACTAACCTCTGCTCGAAATCTTAAACTGAAATCAAGTGTCACAAAGATTGCCATATTTACCTGGTTTAGAGCTTCAATTAGGTCTCCTCTTCAATACCAAAGTTGTAGATCATGAAGTTGTGAAGAGAACCACGTAAAAATCATCCCAAAATTCCATTCCTACAATCCTGGAGACCTCCCGGAAGAAAATGCGACGGAGTTGAACCCAAAACCAGCAATGATCAAGCTCCAACAATGGTGGCTTCTTTGATGAAGAAGGAGAAGATGGAGGCTGCTTCATGGACTCCTTAGCAGCTAAGAGGAAGAAGTCCAAAAGGATAAACCCCAGTCCTAAAACCCCCTTAAATAGGCTTAAACTAATCCTAAGTTGAGCTTAAGGTGCATTAGAAAGCCCTTCACCAACTCCCCTCTCACAACCACCCCTTGCACCAGATCCGGTGCAAGGCAGGTCGGACAAAATGGTCCGACCGACCAGGGTCCCTGCCACGCGGCGCGGCCCAGCCCACGCGCGGGCGCAGGCGCGCGCCACGCGCGCGCATGCATGCGCGGCGCATGGCCTCCCGGTGCACCGCGCGTGCACCGGGCGCCCGCCCGGACGCGTGGACCGGGTGCAGCGCGGCCGTGGACCGCGCTGCACCGGCCGGTCTACCGACCGTGCGCCAAGCCCCGTGAACCCGGTTCACACCCCCAGCAACACCAAAAACTCCAATTTAAGCCCAAAAAATCTAGAAAAAGTGTATTTCGCACCGTTTTTCGCGCTGAGTCCAATTCAAAAATCCGATCTGCCAAATTTCAACTCTAAAAATTTTCGAAGGCAACCGGAGAGATAATCCTTTATCCCAACTTCGCTCGGAGTCCAAATTTGACATCTAAAACGCGCGAAACCACCTCTAAACACTCGACGGGTCCTCCAATTACCCACGCGATCCCTTTTAAGCCCGAAGTCCAACACTTGTGTCCAAATTGCGCGCAAACACCACCGACACACCACGCAGGTCTCCAGTGATGCAACTAAATTCCAAATTGCATCACAAATCCATTTCTCGGGCCCGACAAGCGCACAAACACTCCCAACGGCCACTAAAGGCTGCCCAACAACCAGCAAACCCTATACGGGGGATTTCGGGACCTCACAGTTGAAACTTTCCCCGCCATCGTTTCACCGTTCAACGAATTACGAAGAACCAAACGCTCCGATACCAATTGAAGCGGGGGGGGGCGGCCGTGGGATTACCGAGCACACCTCAACCCACACAGTACACGAGCGCAGCAGAAATAGGATCTTTCGTAGATGAACGTAAACGAGAACGATCGTAGAAAACAAGCACGAGAATAACTAAGCAAATAAAACAAATAAGAGAATATAAGGACACAAGATTTATGTGGTTCGGCAACAAGTGTCGACTTACGTCCGCAGACAAAACCACCTCAGTGCGTTCTTCGATTAATCTACGACACAAAAGTACAAGAAGTAAAATTGGATTACAAGAAACTCTCTCACGGAGGCTCTCCACATTTTTCCTCTCAATTAGGGTTTCTTCAATGAAGCTTTAAAAAATAAAAGTTGAATCACAAGAGTTAATATAACTCTAAAAAGCTAATTCTAATAGAAAACAATCTCTACCGTCCATCCGAGTTTCCAATTTGTCGTCGATATTCTTTTTAAAATATTTCTAAATCATCCATAATCTTTAGAAACAAGATTGGATCAAATTAGGATCAAATCTAACATATTCAATCCGTCGCGGAGTTGAATATCGTGATATCGACTCGAAACATGATTTTACATAATCCAACAAAACCAACCACCAACAATGAAAATAAATCATTCCGATTTTCATTCAAAACCTCAAATCCTCAAAACAAATATGCCCTCATTGCGATTCTGAAATCCTGTATTTTTCTTAGCTCATGTATTTGGCTTTGCCTTCTGAATCTGCTGTTGATGCATAAAAAAGGGAAAATAACAGAAAAGCAAAAAAAAACAAAACAAAAGGGATCGAAGTGTCTGAATTTAGTGTTTTTTTATAATAGCACACTCTATTATAGTTCAAGTCAATTAAATTATATTTGGATTTGATCAGATGAAGTTGGTGGGGGGCAAAGTACAGAACCTTTATGCAACTATAGGGCTGATAGTAATTCCTAGTCAAGTCTAAAAAATTAAAATTCAGTATATAAACAATAAATTTGTTTTAACTGACAATTTAGCCCAAATATATAAATTTTCTAATTTTTATTAGCACATGAGTTTCAAGTGGTGGAAAAATTACTTTATTCTTTCCTGAATTTCAGTTAGATTATGTATAAAAGTTTATTTTGTGAAAGAAAATACAAGAAATAAATGGCTAAATTACACTTTTGATCCTCAGTGCGTGATACTTTGGTATTTAAATTTTAGTTTGTTATTATTTCTGGCTCAATCTTTTTAAATTATTGTAATTAAGTTTTATAATCCAATTTAGATGATTGAGTGATGATGTATGTGACACCCTAATAGTCTCACATCGGAGTCTCATATCGTCTGGTGATTTTGGACCGTATGTGTATTTGGACTGACGATGACGTCAGGTCTAAACGGAGGTTTAAACGGGGGGAGTCTGTGATACCCAATAGTCCCACATCGAATGGGAATGAAATTGTGATTGGAGTTGTGATTGGATATATAAGAGACACGGATACTAGTAATAATAACTCGACTATAGCATTTTGGGTGGCAGTTAGGCCTAAGAGGTTAAAAAAGTTGAGCGTGTTAGAACTAGAGTAGTTCTAGAATGGATGATCCCCTGGAAAGTTGGGACGTCACAGTTGGTATCAGAGACAATCACCCACCGAAAATGTATAATAATAACCGGGCTTAAGCATTTTGGGCCGGTGGTTTGGGCCCAACGAATTTTTATTGCTAGTGGGTCGGGTCATTACATTTGGCATCAGAACTAATCACCAGCCGAAAATTTGAGATGAATTTCGCCTTAACTAGAGTTATATAGCGGGTAGAGCGCGGCTCCACAAATAATGACCATTATGGGTGGAGTGCAGCTCCTTATAAGGTCAGCTAAGGCTAGCAATACGAGCCTCACATTGCCTTATACTTGTAAGTGTGTCTGAGCCTGATGAGGACGTCAGGGTTTAAAGAGGAAGAAATGTGACACTCTCGAAATTTAAAATAGTCCTACATATAAATGATATAATAGAACTAAATCTCTAAATCCGGCTATAGTATTTTGAGTGGTAATTAAGCCCAAAAGGTTAAGAGGGTTGAGCGAGCTAGAACTAAAGTAATTCTAGAATAGATGACCCCCTGAAAAGTGGGGCATCACAATATTATCAGGTTTATTCATTATTATCAGGTTTATTCGTTATTGAATTTCTAAATCCGGTTATGACACTGATATAACATCTTAGTCGTCATTATTATATTATCACGTTTATTGCCACATCAACGATATATCACCATGCATTCGGCCAACTAAGTTACACTATTAGACTTGTTTGTAATAATTTAAAATTTTCATGTCATAAATTATCATAAATTAAAATTTAAACACCAACATATTTGGTGGGCCAAAAAATAATTTACTAAAAAAATGGCTTAATTACACGCTACGCTATACTTCAATGTATTTTCGTTTTCTATATTGTACCTTCTTTTTCTATTATATCCAATAACACCAACTATTATCTTTCATCGATCAGCCTGTACGAATGGACGAACTGATAAATATCCCGGCGCAAACCTCGCTCAAACATATAGATTCGATGCGCCTCGTCCCTGGCCGCGTGTGGTACACTGGCCAACAACCGATTGAAGTCTGCGATGTACGCTTGCACGGTACGGTCTCCCTGTCGAAGATTCTTCAACTCTTCCTCTAACCTCTGCCTAACACTCTCCGGAAAAAAGGCTCCAAGAAGTAAGCTGCGGAACTCCGCCCAAGTGAGCAACTGTGTCCCAGGCAGACCAACAGGTCGAACTCACCGCCACCATGCCTCGGTATTGTGCTCCAGAAAATTTGTTGCCAGAAAAACCTGAAACCTCTCCTCGATAAAAAGAGTCACAAAGAGTCGCTCCATCGCTGTGATCCATGACTCTGCCTCCCATGGCTCCAACTATGCCCAGAGAAATGAGGCGGGTTGAGCTGGCGGAACCTCATCAAGCACTCTACAACCTCTCGCTGCTCTGCAGGGGTCAACTGTCCTGCCGTCCCAGACGGCTGTCTACTGGCAATCGGCACAATAGGGGCTGCCGGTGCCGCTTGTACAACAGAGGGTGCCACGGCTGGCGAAGATGGTGCGGGGGAACTCTCCGGGGGTGCTACAACTGGCTGCGCCCTTTGCTCAAACATATGCATTATCCGGTCCATGGCTTCCTCCTAGCGTCGGGAAGCCTCCTCATGACGTCAGATAGCCTCCAACATCTGGGCCATCTGAGCCCGAAGCTCCTGTACCTCTCTCTGCTAGCCGTGCTCTGACTCCTCCTGCTCAAGCTCATCGGAGGAAGAAGGCTGAGAATGCGTCCGCATCCCGCGTCGGGGAGGTATCGTGCTCACCTGCGATAACATCCAAATATCAGGACAGAACAAAAACTCGACCCAATCCAGCGAAAGTCTAAAACATGTCATCCATTCCACAGCATTATGTTGTCTACAGCCAACTTAATCACTTAGAAGAATAAACATGCTAATCACTCATCCCGTCCCTTGGGAGAGGTATAAAACTCAATCAGGACTCTCGCTATAAGTCATGACTCTCACGTAGTCATCCTAAGATCCATCCACATGTCTAGGGTTTCTAAGTCCATAATGACCTACAACCTAGGCTCTGATACCACTCTAACATGTCATGCCCCGGGGTCGAAACTACGACCCGGGCCCGCCAACAGATCCGCCGCCCATACGGGAAGCCCCGTATAGATGAAGCGTCTAACCTGCAAAAAGAAGGATACTATAGCTATACAGATATCAGAGCTGAAAAGTAAACTACTGAAATAAAAAATAATACAACTGTCAAATAGTATAAGTCTGAACCTCACTACAAAAGTCTCTCAAAATAAAACTCTCAAAAGTAACTAACTACTAAAATCCAGCAGACTGTACTACTAAGCTCCAAAAATGGGTACCGCTAGACTCCAAGGACGGGTAGGGAACTAGCTCGCGACTCCCTCACCTCGATCAGCAACAAAAGGATCAGCAACTAGAGCAGCAGGAACTGGAGAAATGGTCCCTGGGGAAAGACACCACAGCGGGTGTGAGAACTACATCCCACAGTAGTTCTCAGTGGGTATCGCTACCAAGCCCGACGGTCTGCCCACTAAGTCTACCAGAGGCATAAGATAACAGGAAAACTGTAATAATGAAAAGATAAGCTGGAAAGAGTCTACAGCTATCATGCCTCTATCTACAATGTTCGAAGAGTGATACAGATGAAAATGATGCATCGACTCTATCCCAAGTACTCAATCAACCCAATCACAGTGACTGCCACATAGGGTCCAGTCAAACCTGCGCCCACCTACTGCCATTACACCCACGGAGGACTGGACTTACGTAGGACGTCCGTGACTGCCAAAACTGGCCCAGCCAGAGGGACTGCGTCGACAAGTAGCGATAGCAAAGTAACAGGCCCAGCTCCGGAGCGGCACTCGAGGGGCACGAACCTACCGAGGAAAGTATCCGCCCATCTCTGTCGAGCTCAATGTGGCTCATGCAGGCTATAGTCCAAATCCACGATCAACAAGATCGACAGTATCCAAATCACATCTCTAACTCGCTGGCTGGAAATACTCGACAGCCGGGACCACCGTCAACCCGACGGCTCCCACAACAGGACATCAACCTAACATACAAACTCACTAACAGGATATACTTCACAGCTGACAACAATGAAGGGTTCGGGATCCCCGAGAGACTAGAACCTACAACCCAAATCAAACAAAAACAGGCTCTAGGCATAGCCTCTCGTTGTTCTCGACCCAAAAAAAAGGCAGCCCTTAGAACTCAGACCACTCGAATCCTCTCGAGTGAGGAAGTTTACAGGAAAAAGGTGACATTTATTACTGAAAATCATTTTAATTTGAGAAAAATCCATTTTTAATGATTTTTAGTTATTTTAAGAAAAACACTTAGAAAAAAATTTATTCCCAAACCCCGAAGGGCTAATGCCTTTGTCCAATCAAACAAGAACAGACTTCGGCGACCCTTCGATGTTTGGAAGAAAAACATTGGTGGACTAAAATCATGTGTGTCCAAAAAGGTTCTGGGTTCAAGGTCCTGCTATCACTAACACACCACTGCTGCTAACACAGTGGCGACACATAAAACAGAGAAACAAGACATCCCGGGACCACCGTTTATCCAAACGGCTCCCGCCACAGATAAAATACCAGCTACATCTACCAGACTCCACTCTGCCCCAAGCACGAGTGTAACATGCATCCCACACTAAAAGAAATCCTGACCACTCGGCCCACTACCCGGGCGAGGATAACACTATGTCCAGGAATAGAATACGGAGTGTGGATGTCTAAAGCATAAATAAACCTAGCCCAAGTGAGGGTTTTCTACTAGTCTGGTTACACATGCAACATATGACAGGGTGCTAGGTTAAGTTCCAATTAAGTTAACACAGATAGGAAGCATACATCAACATGATCATGATAACAACGCGAGAACATCCTCTCTATATCTAACATGCTTTCTAACACATCTAACAATCATGTATGATTTACTACACGATAGAATTAATGAATAGTCCACCGATTTTGGAGACGAAGCAACCCACCTGAAGCGCGCGTCAACCAAGATCCAAAAATAGGCTAAAACTGAACGGGGACAATTCTCGGATTTCCACGATTCCAACGAGTCCAAGAACACCAGAAAACTTCTCCTGGGTACAAAGATATAGTCCAAATATCGCGATAAGCAATATTTCCCACAAACACATGCTGCTGTAAAAATAGTCCAGAAAATGCTTAAATACCACCAGCGAGATAATCTCTAAAAATTCTAATAAAAATACGAGGGCGATCCTCGCGAAGAGTAGATATCGATCGAGTCCTCATATGTTGAAATCCGATACTCGAGCGCTGAGATAAAAATCCAACAAGCCTCCGCTGTCCAGGAAAACCACCAGCAGGAATGGGGTTCAAAGATGTTCCAGAAATCCCAATAAAACCCAAAATGAGAGGAGAAGAAGACACGAAAAACGGAGATCTACCTCTTGTGAACCGAGGCCACAAAAATCGTCCAAAAATTCCTTCAAGGTAGCTCTGTGGTTCTCGTGGACCGAAATAAGACGAAAATAGGCCACCGAAGAAGAAACGTTGCACTGCGCCGAATTGCCGAAGCCGTCGATGCCGCGGCCTCCAAAAAATCTGAACCTCCTTCACAAGATGCAGCACAAGAAGAGGTACAACTTTGATTAAGGGCACAAAGGCAGAAGAGCTCGGGAAAGCCCTCAAAAAGAAGCCCAAAGGGGCTATTTATAGCCCAGCCCACCAAAGGAGAAAAAATCCGATTCGGGCGCCCGAAATTGGGCCAGCCCGTTACTGTGCGCACCCGGATCCACCACGGCCCGCCACGTCGCCCATCCGCGCCCGGCGTGCCCGGTGCACGCGCCCCCGCAAATCGCGGCGCGCCGCGTGGCGACGCGGTCCATAGCGGGAACCGTGGGCCGCGGTTCACAGCGGCCCAACCGGGTCGCTGCGCCCGCCAATGAGCCGGCGACACGTGGCACGGCGGGGTTCTCAGTGTGCCGCGCTCAGCGCGCTGTCGCGCTTGCGTTGACCGCCCAATTGGCGCACGACACATGGCATGCCCGCAGTTGGCTGGTCCCGATGCACGTCAAAACCTGTGGACCGCCCAGCCCACCGCCGCGCACGCGCTTGCCCGCGCCCGCGCTCGCGCCGCCGCACTCCGCCGCTGCCCGTCGCCGCTAGCGCTGCCCTGGTCTACCATAACAATAAAATCTTGCCTCGAAATCCATGTTTTGGCATCCGGGCTCTGAAAAATACAAGTAAGTAGTCTATTTTCATCGTTTTCGCGCGCTGAGTCCAAATCCAATGTCCGTTTTGCCAAATTCCAATTCTAAAATTTATCGAAGGCATCTGGATAGGTATTCTTAATCCAAATTTCGCGCTAGGTTCAATTTTGAGGTCTGATTTGCGTGCAACCATCTCCAACACACATCATAGGCCTCCAGAAGTCATAATTCACTCCGAAAGACCTTCGCGGAGAACCGGGTCATCACACACTCGGTCTAAAGGAGGCACCTGTAATCAATTTGCTAAGCAAATATTTCTACTAAAGAAATGAATAAATTGTAAATATAGTTACATTGCCTCAATTTGAACAATATGCTATTAGATCATTATCTATTTGTTATCCAATTGGTCACTATGTAATGTGTCATAGTCTTGCCACTAGATTCATCTTAACCTTTACTTAGCCATTTACTACTATGTTATGTGTCATAGTTTCCACTATGTTCATTTTAACCTTTTCGCTTCTATTTGCCATGACCTCTACTTAGCCCACTAGATAGTTAGGTCCCATTTACTCACCTACCAATCACGTGCATACTCTTTATGCCGTGTGTCCCGAACTGTCCAACAATCGGTTCTATATCTCAATACCTCATGAAGAGCCCAGATAGTGAAGCTACTCTCCAATAGGTGGGCCCACAGCGTTGAGGGTGATCGGCATCGGTGCGCCTGCTGATCACTTGGAGTCGAGGGGGATCAACATCTCTAAGCACTGCACAGTCACTTGGTGTCGAGGGGGATCGAAATCACCGAGCACTATATAGGAAATTGAGGGTGATCGACATCTCCCCTAGGAGTCCAGGGTGATCGACATCTCCCGCCACTGTACTAGGAGTTAAGGGTGATCGACATCTCCCTTGGGAATCGAGGGTGATCAACATCTTCCACCACTATACTGAGAGTCGAGGGTGATCGATATCTTTCGCTAGGCCATTCCGAAATGTCGCGACTTTGGTCACTGTCTCTTCCTAGGTTCCATGACTCTAGGACTATAACATATGTCCCATAGGCACTAACTTATTCTCTTAGTTTCATTCACTTTATAACCCTTTAGGAAGTACCTCGTCTGATGGGCACTGCCCTAAAAGCCGGCATATGTACGCACTCCTAATTGATAAGTCTTAAATCCGAAAGGCACATTTTACATTTTCTTTTCACCTTTACCCTAAGTTCTAGACTCTAGGGTTTCATGCTCAACATAATCACATTACCCTCTAGCTTAAGTTTAGACTAGAATTATATGCTACTTAGGTTTTATCTTAGGTTCCAACCTAGATGAATGCCACACTTGCTTGCCCCCTTTTAAGATTCACTTGTTTACGTGCCTACATGTTCCACTTCTCCTTGTTATTTAATTTATATTAAACCTAGAGTTCACATGCCACTTTATCTCCCTTAGGTTTTGACCTATGTTTCAATGCCACTCGATTAACCTATCTTTTAGGTTCTCATTTAGTCTTGTAGTCTAGGTTCTCATTTAGTCTTGTAGTCTTACACTTATTCTCCTTAGGTTTTAACCTAAGTTTAGATGCCACTCGATTGACCTATACTTTAGGCCTACAATAGACACATAGTCTTGCATGTTTTCTCCTTATATTTGGACCTAAGTTTAGATGCCACTCTTTTATTTAACCTATATAAGGTTACAAGGTCGCACGCCCACACGTAAACCTTCACTTCTTTTCTAGTTCATAATGATCCTAGAATTTTCAAGTTTCTATCAACCACCTTAGGTTTATACGTAAGTTCAAGTACCACTCATTAACACAATTTCCAAGTTTACATAGACTTGTAGTCTTACATGCATGCCACTAACTTTTCACTTTACTTGTAAGGGCTATACCCTATATTCATTTAGGTCCTATACTCATGAACCATTCTAATTTGTTAGATCTCCTAACATATATATATATATATATATATCAAAGAGATTTTAGACAAAGGGGAGATCAAACCATTTCGGTGGTATTCCCTACCTCCATTCAATCCTAATTGCTTGTAGTCACTTGCAATTAGATTTCCGACACCGTCTCTCGGCACTAACGAATGAGGTTATTCACTTTTAGTGTGATTTTCTTTAATTGACCACAAAGACCTCGTCGATTCTCCAATCGAAATTGTTAGGTACACTTCTCTAATCTTCCATTAGAGAATTATACCATCAATTAGGTTTTAAAACCTAGGAATTCAAAAACCCTCTTTCCAATCCTAGATTTCAATTTCCCCTACAACACCTCAAAATCGTTGGTATTTTTTTGCTAAATCTTGGTTATAAGTGTTTAGGAAAGTCAAGGATTTCAATTTTAAAAGAATGACGTTGATCCCAACCCTAGACCAAGATTTCAAAATCGTGGGTGCATGATACATTCCTTTTGAAATGTATGAATAGCATTGGTCATTATAAAAAGCCATCTTTCATTTGAGCCATCGACTCTATTGCTCCCATTTACCGAAACCTATTTTGGATTATAATCCTACAATTAATCCAATCTAATGGCTCTTTTTATTTCACTGGTCTTATAAATTTTCTAAATTTACCGAAAATCAAAAGTAGTTAATAAATCCTATAATATTTTTTGGATCGGGGTTGCAGGGTTTACAATTCTTTTTAGTTGCAAATTTAGCATTTCTCTTATACATTTTAACATTTTCTCAAATAGATCTAATTAATTACTTGAATGATTGTTAAATTCAACTACAAAATTTATTAAAAATAAGTTTGCACATGAAGTTTCTTATTTATAAAAAAAAAAATTCAGTCAAATATCAAATCTTGATAGTATTACTAATACATAGTATCTCTTTTACCTAACCATTTTATCTATTTTTTGAATTGTAAATTAAGTAGCTGTTGAGATTTGAAATAATATGATGTTTCAACTCATTTTAATAAAATTTTATAATTTAATTTGCCAAAATTTTAAATTTTTAGATCCAGTTGAGATAGTGACAAAGTGCAAAATAATAATTGATATAATTTCTTAATGCAAGGGATAATCGAGACTGGAACTAAAATGCAAGAAAACATTTCATAATTTAGCCAAAAAAAAAAAAAGGTGAAAAGATATACCTATTTTGATATGAGTACCTAACTTTTAAGAATTTTAGTTATATCATCTAATTTTTTAATTTAGTTGATTTGGGCGAGTTATTGACTCTTTAATTTAAAATTTGAATGCACAATTTATTTTTACGAGTTTAATTTGTATATTTTAGATAATTTATATAAATATAAATTTATTAAAATAAATAATTAATTTAAATTTTATATCTAAAAAATTATCAAATAACTTAAATCAAATAAGTCTACGGTACTAGAATCAAAATTTAGAGCTTGATATGTTTTTATTAAAAAATAATAATAAATTGATGAATTAGGAAGCGAGGGCATTTTGGGTATTTTACGAGAGGTAGGTTCACATGCGCCTTCCGAAAACCAGGGGCGGATGTCACTGATTTTTTTTTGCTCTTACCATAAAAAATAGAAAAAAAAAAAAAAAAAAAAAAAACGATGGGTAATTTTTTTTATTTATTTTAATTTTTATTACGTCGCCCACAACGAGATAAAAAGGGAAAGCATGAGATGGTGGTGGGCGGGGGGGTCAACGGGAAGCAAAAAAAAGTTTGAACCACGCGGTTTCTCGAAGATTCTACACCCACTCCAAATATCTCACAAATTGTTGCCTCAATCAGGTGTACGAGGGCATCTCATGCACCCACTATAGGGACGGTTTGGTTACATGTAGTTATTACTGCATGCATTGCCGTAGTCACTATATGCGAAGTTAAATTCGGTGCATGCATTGCCGTAGTCACTATATGCGAAGTTAAATTCGGTGCTTGGTTTGAAAAGTTTGAATTCAACTGCTATAATTTGAACTGTATCATAAGGCCCGACTCTAGCAGTTCATAGTTAGTACATTCAAATTGGCTGATGTTCTAATTGCAACAGTTAATTAAGAAATATATAAATTTATTTCCTTAGTAGTCATATATATTATATATATATATATATATATATATATATATATTATATATATATATAAGTCCGGCTAGAATACTATCGATAGCACCAAGCAATTTGTGCTATCAAATTTTCTGCCGTTGGATGAAAAGATATGCGGTTGGGATTATAGTGGTTTTCTAAGATTTTTACTATTCAACCAACCAGCTAGTAAATCCTAGGGGGCCACTATCATCGTAATCACATATTTTTTAATTCAAAGGCTAAAAACTTGATAGCATCAATGATTTGTTGCTATCGATAGTATTCTAACCTAATTTATATATATATATATATATATATATATATATATATATATATATATTTTTAAAAAATCATACAAATGCTCTGTCATGTAATGAACTAAATTATTTATAATTATAAAATTTTTTCTATAGCTATTCAAACGAGATATATATAGTTATATTTGTTGCATCTCTAACTGTACTGTATTTTTAATTACATCAAATCAAGTGAATTCTTAGATGATTAGAGCCTACTTGTTTGCCTGTAACTTATTTTCAGAATAAAAATAACTTTCAATGCATTTGTACTTCAAACAGTATATATCATATTTAATAAAATCAATCATTAATTTGATTATTTCATTATTAAAAATAAAGTAAAAGGATATAAACTTTCGTGCTCTTAAAAGCACTTTGGCTCAACTCGTAGTAATCTATAATAACCAAACATCAGATTTAAATAGTTTGTATTATTATTAAACAATATCTCATTTAAAATTTTAGTACAATTTATGCTATAAATTGAATAGATTTAGTACAGAAACCAAAAACCATTTTTGCAAACTGGGTTAGATTTTTCATCAGATCTATTTTACTCCTCAATATTTAGTAATCAGTATCGTAAAATTAATATTTAATTCGATCAACATAATATATAGATATAACAGTATAATAGTTTACACATAAAAAATGATTACTTTTTAAAATCTATCAATTAAATATGAAGTGGTTTCACAACTTTAAAATGTAGAAAACTATATTATTTGATAATATTTAATTCGATCAACATAATATATATAGAACAGTAGAATAGTTTACACATAAAAAATTATTACTTTTTAAAATCTATCAATTAAATTTGAAGTGGTTTCACAACTTTAAAATGTAGAAAACTATTATTTTTTATATTAATTTGAG